>JANPWX010000043.1:1871801-2127753 GCA_024734555.1 Trochalopteron elliotii
AAGAAAAGAAAAGAAAAGAAAAGAAAAGAAAAGAAAAGAAAATTCCCAGCCAACTCTGATTCCTATGCATGCAAGCATTTCCATTTGCTTCATAGGGATGACTTGTGGGTAAGATACACTCACACAATTAACAGTGTTGCAGAACTGAGTCTTAAATCAATGCTTTTTCTTTCCCAACAGCCAGACACCCTGAGGAATGAGAAAACAGAGCCTGAAGAAAAATTGATAGGATAGATTTCTACACTAGGAACAAATGCTCTAATTTGTGTTTGTAGCAAAAATGTGCTGTCTAATGCAAAGCAGTTTTGTTCATTAATACTATATTCTCTTGCCAACACCCTCCAACAAATAAAGACCAGGTTTCCCTTTAATTTTGAAATGCTTTCAGTCTACAGTTATCTTCCTTTTTTTTTTCTTTTTTTTTTTTTCTTTTTTCCTAATAATTGTTAGTAATAGAGTTTATTGCCAAAATTAAAGGAAGGTAAATTCTATAAACCAGGAGTTTATGCAGATTTAGTGTTATGCTGTTAACTTGCTGGTGCTACTATGTGAAGAACAGAATGTACTGTAGTATGTTTAGGGACAGAAATTTTTTTAATTTTTTTTCATCATATTTTTATGTGTTCTATTTTTCCCCTCTGAGCTTTATAGATAATACTACATTTCTTCCTATTCTCTTAGACTTTTTTTTTCCACAAAGGTTTTTTGAGACTGTGCTGGGTTTCCTTTCAAGAGAGTAGATAATCACACAAGAGACAGTGGTCTGAGGTAAAACATACGGTGTCTGTTTGAATTCTTGTTGAACCCTTGTACTGACATCAGACTGAGGAGTTGGAAAGTTTGTGTAGATAGCCAATGAAATTAAAGTTGAGGAGGAAAGCTGAAAAACAGTGGGAAACTATGGAAATCCTAGCTCTGTGTGTTGGATGACTCAGATACTGCAGGGCAGTGTCTCACCAACAGTTGCTTGAAGTTTTGTACCTGGGGACCATAACCTGTTACACTGGAGCCCTGAAACCCTGGATCACCAGAGAGTGCTCAGGTAGCTGCCACTGGAAGGATTGCTTTTCCTCTGCTCAAAGTAGGAGCAGTTGCTAGGAAGCTGCGATCAGTATTCATCTCTGGTGTTTCAGAAATGGAGCTAAGGGGTGGTTATGTAACATAAATTACAATTTTTTTTTCCTTTTTTCCCTTTTTCCTTCTCAAGGTAGCATTAACAAAAGTCTGGATCTAAGTAACATTGGGACAGCTTGAATTTTAACCTGAACTGGTAAGTGGGACCTTGAGGCCATGATCTAACAGCACTCTTTGATGAACAGAGTGCCTGGATCCTCTCCCTGAGATGAAATGCTTACAGATGTCTTGGTAGCAGAGGTAGACTTGCTGCCTGAAGAAACAGGAAATTATTCCTACTAGGTCATACTGAAAAAACATTAATCAGGCAAATGTTGCAGCTCAGCAAGAGCACAGCATAGATCCTTGAATTAACTTCTAATAAGCATGGAACAGCTGAGCTTATTAGCTTATGCACATCACCTTTAAAACATAGCCTTATAGTTTTCAGAATGTGTGACTTGCTACCTCCATGAGGCTGAATTGCACGGTCTGCTCATATTTTCATTCACCATATGCTCAGGGGTATTTGAACTTTGTCTCTTTATGTGGAATAAAATCCCTAGAGAAATCAGATCTCTTCATTTTTCCTGTCCCACTGTCCAGCTGAGTCACCAAAACAGTTTGAAACAAAAATGTGGCATGAGGACAGCTGTGCATGTGCAAGGAGCTTAGAGTAGGCATTAGGAAGATAAATGCTATTTTGCTCCCTTATCCCCAGAGGAGAGATACTTCTTTTGTCTCATGGCAGAGCATACAGGGAGATGAAAAATTAATGCATGTAGGATGACCGCTAGTGTCATTTTTTAAAAAATTAAATTGTTCCAGCTGTGAAATTAGTCTGCTAGTCTTGTCTACAAATCCCAGATTCCCAAAGGAAATTTGAATAGGAATTTTGACTAGCAAGTGGTTTTGGAGAACCTGGTGAACACAGGGTTGTAGTCTGTCCCCAGGATAAGGACCAAGGACTATGGAGACCCTTCAGAAACTGGGGTTCTTGCTGAAGAATTAAAATATAGGTTTAGAGCTGAAGATTTAAATGGTTGGTCTCATCTGGTGAAATTTAGGTTACTGTGTGTGTCTTAAGAACCCATTTTCTAAGCGGCTGTTTTATCAGCATTGTTTTTCTCAGGTGCAGAACAGGTTGGGGGGCAATTTTAGGAGACACAATACTGTCTTGGCAGAGGTGAAGGATTCCATCCTAAAAGGTGCTCCTGCAGCTGCGTGGTGCAGGCAGGTGCACACTGTCAGGCCCAGATGCTCTCTGTGGACTTTGGGCATTAGGGTTACACCCCTTCCTGAGGTCATCAAGTACATGATCAGGATTTCTAAAGAAGCTGTAATCCACATACACCAGGGATCATTTTCTAAGGTTCTCTTTCAATTTTAATGTAACTTATTTCTCCTCTAAGAAGCATTCTTGTCCTTGTGACTGAGCATGTTCATAAACACAGTCTGTTGGCAATGTTTGTTCACTGTTATACTTTTATTTATGTACTCAGTTTTGCCCACAGGTTGAAAATGTTCAGCTATACTCCACAGTATGGCTCAAAGGCCCTTGAGGAAATAAGCATGGAGATGAAGCATCCTTGTTCTGTCCACTCAGTCCGTGCAGCAGCTCAGTGGCAATTGAAATGCCACTTGAAATAGCGATTCAAATTTTGTACAGGAACTACTAAAGTTCTCTCATTCCCAGCAATTTGAGAAGTTCAACACAGCAGGCTCCAACCTCTATTACTGCTTCAAACTGCTGTTTTCTCTCTTTACTGCTAGCATGAGGCTTCAGAAGAGACACCAGTAAAAACTATAGAGAATTGAATGTTATAAAACCTATAGAGACTCATTAGCATTTGTTGACTTTTTGCCCTGTTTCACAGTGAATGACTATATTATTCAGCTCATCTAAGTACAATGAAGGAAGGAGCTCAGCTATTCTTTTTCTATTTCATTTTCTGTCCTTGGCTTTCTTCCCAT
Source organism: Trochalopteron elliotii (assembly GCA_024734555.1). Classification (NCBI taxonomy): domain Eukaryota; kingdom Metazoa; phylum Chordata; class Aves; order Passeriformes; family Leiothrichidae; genus Trochalopteron; species Trochalopteron elliotii. The sequence goes on from JANPWX010000043.1 coordinate 1,874,889, forward strand.
ATGTTAAATGAATAAAGACAGGAAAATGTCAGTGATGACATGATCAGTTCCATTATTAACCTTCCCATAAACAGTCATGACTCCCATGCAGTCTCTCTTTATATTCATCATTTACAGGGTACCTTGCTAACAAGCTTGGCAAAAAAGACTTGTACAAACAAAAATGGGAAATCAATTATCTTAAAACATTTTTCTGAGATGTCTCTGGTTTGCAGTGATTTAAACCTGTATATTGTTGAGAAGGGATCCTGCATAGTAAGGACACATACATACATACATATATATATACCTACATATATCATGTTTCTTTGTTGGAGCTATAAACAAGGCAAGGATGTATCTGAAGCCCTCTAATCTTGTACATGCCATTTTTGAATTCTGTGAGTCCTTAAATTCAAAGATGGATCCTGATGAGCTGTGGATCAGAGGGCTGTCTGCAGCCACCACCTGCCGGTCTGTCAAGGTCAGCCCAGTGCCTCCCTCAGTAGTTTGTGCTCCTTTCCATTTGCATAAGGGAAGTAGTGGCCACTTTTGAGGTTAAGCAAATGTAATAAGGGTTTATGCTGCACTTACTTTAATATTCTTTCAGGTTGGGGCTTTTTTGCTTTTTTTGCAGTACTCTATAAACCCAAGAGGTTTCCAGATCTGTTTCTACTGTTTTTAATCATTAGTTATATTAAAGAATCATAAAATTTAGGATTCTAAGCTTCTGTTGCTAACCAAGAGATTTCCCCATTGCAACTGTATGCCTGCAAATAAAACACTGAGTCTGGTTCTGTAATATTACTCCCCCAACTTCCCCCCAAATAAAAAACAACAAAAAAAATCCAAAACAACAAAATCAAACTGTCAAAACCCAGACTGGCTATTTAATTATTTAAAGATGCTTATTCAGAGGCCTGAGCTTTGCTCCAGGTCTTTCTTTTCAAGTATGTGGCATTGTCAGCTTCTGATAATGTGTATGGTGGCAATCCAAGTTTTAAATTTTGTATACTGTTGTCTTTTCTGCACATTTTAGAGTCACACAAGGGTCTTCATGAGCCTTTTTTTATCTAAGCTACCATTCTTCTCAGTATATTATATAAACACAGCAGTCTCTACCCATGGCAGTTAATGGTGGTGTTTCAGATCCTAATGCTGGATCTCAGGACGCTGTGGGCTCTTGGGCTCTGCAAAGTGATCTTCAATCTGAGACCTATATTGCCAACTCCCCTTATCAAGGAGTTCAGGAATTATCCTAGGCAAGGTGAAAATGACTGCTAGGGATCCCTTTGGCTGGGCCAGAATTGTGTGGTTTGAATGACAGCAAATGTAGCTGGGGAACTAACTGGAACAATACTGAGCAGAGATTTAGTTTCTTCTTCTTTTCATGAGGTGATGTGTGGGGAGGCAATGGAGGCCCTCCAAGCCATATTTTTCTGTTTTTCTTGCTCCCGCATGTACTGACCACAAACTACCTGTAGGATGTACATTTGAGACAACAGAACACACTGCACAGACTATTGGAGTTATATGAGGATAAAATAGAGCTTAGGAAACAATTGTTGTTTGCAGTTTGAGTTCTGTTGATGTGAAAACATGTCTAAGGGGTGTTCACTGATCCCTGTTGCTTCTGAGGTCAAGAGTGAGCAGTCTCCTTCCCAGGAATCTTTTGGCTACCCTCCTGCCTCTCCCTGCAGAGCAAGTTTTGTGTTCTGCTTTTCTGGTAGCACAGAAGGAATTTCTTTCCCTGATGACAACAATGTTGCTTTCCTAAGTCACAGGATTGAAAACTTGTTTCTTTTCTTTGACAGGGTCAAAAATGTTCAGGAAGCTAGAGGATGTTTTTGTTTTTCTCTCTAGATTGCTGTTGAAGGGTATTTGTTCCTGTGTGGGGTGGTGGTTTTGAGCTCAAGACTTCAAACCTGTGTGAAATTATTCAGCAGTGATGTTTCTGTGACTGCTTTCTTTCAAGCAGGACTGTCAGAAATAAACAAGAAGTTGTCAAGGTGAGAAAACTCTTTTTATGCCATTTTCTGTCCTTCAGGCATATGCCTGCCCTGTACCCTGAGTTTATGTTCTGGTTCCAGCCAGGACAAGGTTCATTTTTGCAGTAGGCTGGAGGGGAAGTGCCTGAAACCCAGAGTCTATTCTACACCACCTCACTTCACTTTGTGGGGGCAGATGGAAGGCATCTCTCTCAGGCTGGGGGGAGTGTGGTGGCAGTGTGCTCAGTCCCTACCAGGACCATTTGCATGTGAATTCCTTGCCTCTCTCTTGTACACTTTTTAAAATTCATACTGCTGCTGTTGCTGTTTGCTTTTTTTTATCTCACTGATGTTTCCAGTAAATTGTTTGTATCTCGACCCACAATCTTCAGCTTTCCTGCCACCAATTCTCCTCTCCATCCAGCTGCAGGAAAGAGGGAGTGGGAGGAAGGAGTGAGAGAGTGGTGCATGGTTTGGAGTGGTTTCAGCTGGAACCCTACATTGGGAAGCACCATTCCTAAACCATGAGACTCTACCAGTGGCCATGCGGGTTTAGCCAAGATTCTCAGTTCAGAGTATAATATTTATTTCTGTTTTATTTTGTCTTCCTATGCTGCAATCCAAACTTTTGCAAAGTGGAACAACAAAAAAAAAATGCCTTTCAGGCTTTCTGGCAGGAAATGCACGTGAATGAACCAGTTGGCCTAAAGTGCTTATGTGTTGAATAGATGTCATTTTTGCCTTCTCAGAACCAAGTGTGTCACCTATGATGTGTCTAATTACTCTGAAGTCCAGGGTTTGTACCCTTTGGCAGAGCATTTTCAATAAAACACATTTTCATGAGCTAAGGCAACTGTGTTTTATAGTGCCCTATATTCCGGTTTAGACACTTTCCTACAAATTAAAGAGATAACAAAATATTCCTCCAAATGCAGGGAAGTATGCCTGGAAGAGTCAGTTGAGATAATCTATTTCCATTTCAGAAGCAGGTGGAGGTTTTTTTGTTTGTTTGGGGTTTTTTCTGGGTTTTTTTTTTTGGTTTTTTTTCTGTGATCCATATGTGTCAGTTCATGGCTTATCTTCTACTGAAAGGTAAAAGTAGTTAATGATTTCTTGTGACCCATTTAAACATTACTGTACCTGAATCATTTCTGATTCCCAGCTCTACCTTACTATGGGCATCAAAAAATTAGATTAAATTGTATGATTTAAGTTAGATTTAAATTATCTGACTGTTGATTAACATATTTTGGATGACTTTACTGGTTTTTCCAATTTTTGAGATTAACATATATCTATATAATGGCATATCTGAAATATATTCTCAGTTTTTAATTTATAATCAAGAAAATACTTTAGGTATCACTAAAGAAATGGTAATTTGTTTGGATATGAATGTGGTCATGTAATACAGAATATTAGAAAATCATTGGCATCATCATCATCATGGGCAACTTGATATTTCTGGGACAAATAAATGATGTTGTAGCTACTATAAGCCTTGTAGCAAAAAAACTCCCAAGTAAGATTTCTAACTTGTATTTTGCTTATTTAAATGGTCAGTGTGACTGCATCTGCTGCATGTCTGGTCCTTAGCAAGTATGACAACTGCAAAAATATTTCCTATTAAGTCAAAAGTTATAATCATACTTTGCCAAAACTCTGGTCAAGCTTCTTTCTTTTTATCTATACTTGAAAAAATTCACAATTCAAAGTAGTTTGCAAATAAGTCTACAATAAAGTATACAAGCCCCATTAAAAAAATATGTTAATTCTTCCAATGGTATTTTTTTTACTCTTCTTCTTTGTTGATATATCCTTCAACTTCTAATTATCATTTTCAGTTTTTGGTTTTTTACTTTAGGATCTGTTGATCTAGGAAGAGAATTCTTAATATAAAATGAAGCTTGCTTATATGTTCTTTACTGCATCAAAACTAGATATCAAGGTTTGGGGGCCTTTTTTGCTGCTGTTTTGGGATTCTTTTTGTGAAAACAAAAACTCTGAAGATAATCCAAAATAACAGCTTAATTAGATTAATAGAACAGTGTTTTTCAATTTAACTTGGTCAGTATTTTTTCAATATGAATGAAAAGCTAGAGTAAAGTTATGGGGTATAGAATTTTATTTTCTCTGTTCTAATGATTATTTTTATTTGGTTGGTTGGTTGGTTGGTTGGTTGGTAAGTGACCACCAAAATGTTCCTGGTCTCTGCAGTATACCTTTTGATTTATTTGGATTTCAAGTCTCCTTAGTCTTTTTTAAAAAGCAAATAATGAGGCCTGGACATGAAAAATCTACTGAGACTGTAATTTTTTACTACCATCTGTGAGTTGTATTTCTTTAAAAACTGCCTTCTCCTGCTTGTTTCAGGTAATGAATCAGAATATTAAATTAAGTGCTACTTGAAGGATTAAGATACTATTGAAACTTGTAATAAATTTACGCAGTCACCATAGTGAGAATACTTGGCAAATTTAGAGTTGATCTTGTATTCCTGTTTATCTTCACAGGTAATTCCCATATTCCTTTATTCAAGCAGAGCAAGTGGGACTCTCTTCTCTAAAGATACACTTATGTATGCATGAATGAATGCTTCCAGGAGCCCAGAAACACCTGCTTGTCAGCTTTCTGCCTTGACACACAAGTGTTGAGGCAGTAGGAAATGACAGTGCTTTTTATCAGGACAGCACAGGTGGATGGCCTTTGTTAACAATTAACAGTGGGATGTTACGTGATGTGTTTTTCCTTAATGTCTGAAAATACATTGTTATTTCAAGTTCTGAAAGCAAGCTAATGGCACAAGCCCTGAGCTTTGGCCAGGCTAATGTATTCTGTGTATAGCCAGAGCTGTTACAGCAAAAATGTTTCCTTTACATCCATCCAGCATTTGTTTTCTTTTCTTACTTAACCTTTCTTCTCAGAGCACAGCTCACCCTAAGTTTTATATTGCTACTGCCTGCTTTATTCCTCAGCTGTTTTCTTCCCTTCATTTCTGTTTGCCTCCTAAGGAAATGACAAACCAGAAACAGTTGAGTGGTCAAGTGTATCAGAAATAAAGCAAGCTGATGCATGTGGCATGGTTCAGTGGATAGAGCACTTCATTCTGCATCTGAAAAAAAACTTCTCTCTCTGCCACTCATCTTTTTTTTCTTTTCACAGTGCTGAACAAGATATTTTATCTTAATTTAGGCAGCAGTGAGACAAGCTATGTGCCTTCTTTTGAGAACTTTGGAATTCAAGTTCATAACATACTTTTTGGTATAGATGTACCTTTTCCTAATTGTGGGAGGAGAACTGAGTAGGTCTGTTTTTGCATGGCTGGCAAAAAGTGGAAAGAACAGCTAGCAAAGAAGTCTATTTTTCTGGAAACATTTCCCTATGGAATATATTCCTGTCTTTGATCTGTAATAGTTCAAGTGTGTCATCTTTTTCAGATCATCTCCCAAAGAACATCTTAAATTACACGATAACTGGGATGGAGGTCATGGAGAGTGCAGAACCTTGCATGTGCTGCAGAAGTGTTGTGTTATTCATGCCCTGTTTCCTGCTGTCAGAAGAGCAATCCCATGAGACAAATGTTCTCTACAGGACAGCACTGCAAAACAATGCCAGCCCTTGTGCATGACTGATGCTGGTCCTGCTGCAGCTTTAGGGTTCTCACCAGCTTTAGGCAATACTCCATTTCACAGGTGCTGGACAGAGGGATGCAGCCACATCCAAGTGACCCTACTTGAAGCCAGTGGGGGCTTATCCAGCCTGGTCTAAAGCAGCATCTGCTGTGCCTGACCTGAGCTGGATTGTGCAGAGCCACTGGTGCTCTGCTACTGCCTGGCCCTGCAGTCACATGAGGAGAAATTCAATGAGGCTCTGAAGTGAACTGCAGGCAGCCAGTACACCAGGGCTTGATGATTGCAGCAGTTTGGTGGTGGCAAGAACTGCACTGACACGATGCTCCATCTGATCTGGCGAATCCAGCAGGGCTGAAGCAACTGAGCCTGCTTTGGTTTGCAATGAGGGCTGCAGGAAATGAATTTGATTTATAAGAGACTCTCATCCACAGGTCATTTTTCCTGTCATCACAGCAGTTCTGGCAATGAGGGTGCCAACACAACCTTAGTTTGGGGTTTTCTGATTTTTTATTGAGTAGATGCTTGGCTCAGGAAAAATGAAGCAAGCATCAGATAAGCTTTGGGACAGGGGCCATTGTTCTCCCCTTTCCTTTACCAAAAAACTCCAAACCAAACCATGTCTCTGCAGAAATCCAAGATAAAATCTGCTTAGGCAAAAAGATATTATGCTGATAGAGCAGAGTGCTTGAAAGAAACCTGTATTCATTATCTTTAAAGCAGATGGAGATCAGCAGGAATGTTTTAATGGACTACAAAACCTGTAAAGTTTTTTGAATTCATGATTATACTATCTTGTAAAACTCATAATTGCCTCAAAGAGTAATGAGTGGGCCTAAAACACATTCACACTGGTAGAAATGTGCACCGAATTTAATATAACCTGAGTAAGAATTAACTTGGATATGTTGAATTTTAATGTTAAATGATGCTTCTCATAAAACACTTCAAAAGCAGAAAGCTGAAGTCTGAAGAGAAAAAGCCTTTGAAAAAAAGCAGGTCTCTGGTAGCTATTAATTTGTGAGACAGCATTTAGAGAATACTTCCTTGTAGACTCACGATGAAAATAAAGTGAAGAAAATGGACTCAAAGTTGCAGGGCTGCAATGCAATGCACACTATGATTCATATGTATTGTTATGAAGGTGCTGGAATAAAATAAAGGAACTGAATGTTCTCATTGGAATTCCCTTGTGATAGGTTAAGAGGCAAATGGTTCTCTGAGTAAAGGATAGTACCAGAAAAGAAATGCAATAAAGTATTGGATCTTTCCATCTGAGCCATCATTTCATCTTGCAGTTAGTTAGGGACAGTAAAAGTGAGGTCGTACATTAGAAATGTGTTTTTTATTTTCCCTTTGTTCTAAAGAAGATATTGGCAGGTATAAAATCCAAAATAGTTCTCAGTTCTTTTCCTTTCCCATCTCTAGGTGGCTATGAGAAAGCATTTCTGCTCTGAAGGATTTTTTCCTTGTTATGTGATACTACATGGCTTGGGACTTTTGGCACCATTTGCAGATTTTCATGAAAAGAGTTGTAAGACTAATTAGCAATTTCTCCTCTTGTCTGAACAAAGGCAGTAACTGGTGATAGCTGTGCTCAGAGAAGCTGAGGAAGGATGTAGACTTAAAGCTTCTAAACGGTGCAGTGTGAGATGTGCAGTAAGTAGTAAGTGAATTTTTCTTGTGGGAAACTGGACCTTCAGCTTTTAGGAGATGCTTCGCTCATCCTTTTAGTTTGTGTTGTCCTCTGCTAAGGCTCTTGAGTGCTTTTTCTGTGGCTGTCTGAAGCTGGTGTTCCTGACCATGTTCTAGGTGGGAAAGTGCAAGCATATACTGTCCCTCTTTCTGTTCCCTGCTGATCATTAATCAAGGATTCATCAAAAACATTCTGATATATCTAGAAGACTGTGTATCTAAAAAAAAAGGGAAGCTGCCCATGGAGAGGATGATACCTAACATGACTTAGCTTTAGCATAATCATTCCTGCCTGAACACTCCAGGTGAATTTTTTGACTTTTTGATTTTTTTAAAGAAGAAAATATACTAAACTGCTCAAGAGAACTTCCATGAACTTGATGATATTAGTATGTGACCACTTCCCAGGGAAACCTGTTTCAGTGACCACTAACTGTCTGGGTGAAGAACCTCTTCCTAATATCTAACCTAAACTTCCTCTGACACAATTTCATGCCTTTGATTTAATTAATATGATAGCATGTAGATGATGTATTTTTGCAGATTGGCTTGTTGAGAGATTTTCCTGGTTTCTCACAGAATCATAGACTCACTCAGGTTGAAAAAGACCTTTAAGATTACTGAGTCCAAGCCATGAACAAAACACCACTGTGTTCACCACTAAACCATACCCCCAAGTGCCACATCCACATCCAGGAGTGTCACTACTTTTAAAGCTTACAAAGGTAATATTTATTTTGCTAGTTCTGTGAGTCTTGCATTGCAGTGAAACACAAAACTGCCCTTTATAAAAAGTAAAAATAATGAATAATCTCTTTTAACATATGTGTGAAACAGTTTTCAAATTTCTTAGAGAAGCAGATAACTGCAATTCCATACGATATTGTGTAAATGGATAGAAAAAAACAGGTCCTTGAAGACCAGCTACTATGCAAAAAGAATAGAATATAGCTGCTCAAAGATGATCAGTAGGATGAAGAATTATGTAAGGTTCCTAAAGTAAAAATAAATGCCTCTTCTAAAAAAAAAAGGTCCTTTAGCTATAATATATAAATATAGCTGGCAAATCCCATTATAAAGAAAAGGTATTTAGGTATGAGAGACCTGGAAATATTTGAGTAATTCGTCCCATCAAGAATTCTTGAATTCACATTGGTTATTACACCAAAAAGCCTTGCAACAGGTGTAGAATGAGTTAACACCACAGTTACTCTGAGTAAATATAAAGTTCTGCTTTTTTACACAGGAAATAGTACAGCTTCTGAATGTTCCTGGCCTCCACTTCCTATTGTTTTTGTCATTACCACCAAGGCTAACAACTCTTTTGGAAGTCTTACAGCTTAGACTGCCTCTATCTTAGATTCCACTTTAGCTCCTCCAAGAGTTTAGACCAAGCTAGGAACTTAATATTCATCTGATATTCATTATAAAAAAAGCAAAACTATTAATATTGACTTTTTTTTTCTGTATGTGTTGGTTCTATGTGTGCAATTCAAGTAGCAGTATCAGGATTTTTTCCCTCTGGAAGACTGAAGATCTGCTGAACAGGATGTAGAGAGAATAGAGCTTTGTGGAGCCCACTGGGGACCCTGTGTGGCGTGTGTATGCCACAAGATGCATGTGAAGAGCAGTGACCCAGAATCATGTTTCTTCCCTCTTGCCTTTGGGGAAAAAATAAAAACAAACACCTTGACATGCCTGTTAGGTCAATTTTATTTTCTGCAGGGATTCAGCCTGCAGTATGTGAACTAAAGCATGAGCTAAAGCATTTGAAAAAAACACAGTTCAATGAACTTTGAACAGTCTCTTGAAATCCAAATTTACTAAGTGGATTAGATAGAAGAGGAGTGACATGAAATACAGCCCATTGCAGAGAAAAAGATCCTCTCTTTTCCACAAGTTTCATCATGATATCTTCAAGAATATATTAATATGAGCCAGCAGGAGTGCTGCTAGGATCCCAAGATGCAGCTGTCAAGTAACATCTGCCAAAACGGGACTTGCTTCATTACATTCAAACCTTTCCATTGCTCATTAGGTCTCACCAGATGGGGATTCAGTATTTTGAAGTCATTCACCCTGTATGAAGTAGTTTGTTCATGACACTGATGAACAATTATCTACCTGTACAGTTGGGACTTCTAGGCTGTTTATTTCAATTGAGTGTCAGTACAGGGCACAACTTAAGCATCTGATCATAAAAAAATTGAAATACAGAGGGTCAGTTTGACTGAATGGGTGCATGAATGAGATTAGAACTTTTCTATAATACTTCTGTCATTAATTTCCCTGTAACAGAATCCTTTGTAATAATCCCTTGTAAGATTTTGCTACATGGTTTTATTTATTTTACTCTTCAAGTAGAGAAAAATAATAATTATAAGTTCAAAAGTGTTGTTCCAAGCCATCCAGAAGAAGATTAACTGCTGTGCATAATAACTGTTATATTTCTGTTGGTTGATAAATGTTTAATGGTTTGTTAGGAAACTAATTGTCAGTTTAAATCAGGAGAGTGACAATAATAACTCACTTAAATATTCGCATTGTGACCTGCAAAGGCAGCTATAAACATAATTCATTCTAATTTCTGTGTATAGTTGATGGGTACAAATATATGGCAATCTCCTTAGAAAAAAATTTCCCAACCTTTATTGTATTGTTTCTTTTGTATTTTCTGTTCACAAATCTTGTTATAAATAGAATAAACCAAAACATTGCAGTGTGCATCGTGTGAATATCTCACTGGTGGGGTTTCATATGAATGACTCTATGCAGTATAAGAATTTAAATATGATTAAAAACCTTGAATGATAATTTGAGCTATTTTTATTTTCCCACATCTTACAATTAAATCAAACCACATAGAGAAAAACAATGTCTATGTATGTACAAACACACATATATCTTTACGTGTACTCAAGAACAAAAAAATTCACAGTGGAAATATATTTAAAAAACAAAATTAAGCAAAGTTAAAATAACTTTCTCTGGTATCAAAAATGCTCATGTGTCAAGGCCAGATGTTGTCTCTCTGCTGAATTCTCAGTGAACTAAATTTTCTTTGACTTCAACAGGAAAATGCGTCTAAGGAAATTTTAGAAGATAATCCTGAAGTATCTGAGTCACCATGGACAACAGGAGGCAAGCAAGGTTTTCACTGAAACTGTAGGTATAACATTATTGTAAACAACATTTTGAAAAAAGTACTGGTGTACTTAATTAGCTGCAGGATACTGATATTTTTAAGGTCCTTACTTGCCCACAGTGAAGAAACTGGAGGAGGAGGCTGTGCCAAAAGCTTTCTTATCCCTCCCTGGCATGACTGGCCAGTGGTTTCTTTCAGTAGCAGAGGGATTTGCACACTGATTTATGCCCCCTTTCAGGAACTTTTCAATTGACTGTATAGGGAAAAAGAGGCTAAGGCTCTTACAGTATGAGAATTGAGGCCAATGTTGGAAAAATCAAGCTGTCAACTTCCTCCCTTGTTTTCCAAGTGGCTTGGAGAACCTAGAACAAAGATCTGGCTTTGCAGCTCTACTCTGAGCACATGTTCAACAGAAACTTTTTTCCATTTCTTTTTTTCCTCCCTCTTACATGCTTGTCTAACCAACCCTGATGCCTCTGCTATTGAAGAACAGATTTTTTGGTCTGAGAGGAAAAAGCGTTTTATTTATAAAATCTCTAGTTAACATTCTGGAATAAATAGTTCATTAAAAATCTTGGTAGTATTAATAAATGTTATTTTCCTTAGGGAACTCTGAGGTCAATCAAGATTTTCAATTGAAATCATCCAGGTACCATTGAGGGAACACATTTTCCAGCAAAATGTCACTCTTACAGACAGGGTATTTCTGTATGGTCAGCTAGCATATTAGTTCAAACATAGAGGAATCTTAAAAGTAGTATTAGAGCAAATTCCAAATAATTTGACCCTGAATATTTCTCTGAAACATGATGGAAATTCTTCCCCAGTTTAGGTTTTAAGTCGGCAAGAATTTCTCACACGTTTCCTGAAGTTCCAAGGTCAATATAATTCTTAGTATATAAAGTAAAAGTAAAAAGGATTGTTTGTCATATCACAGAACCACAGAATCTGCTAAGTTGGAAGGGACCCACAAGGATCACTGACATACCTTGACTGAGATTAATTTACCTCTTGTGCTAATGAGGTAAAAAGCAGTACCAGCAGAAAAAAAATCAGTGTAAATCAGCAGCACAGAAAAAACACACTGAAGTGGAATGGAAAGAAGATAGTGCAGGTTGACAGATGGCAAGGCTTGCCTTACCTTGCAGTGGAGAAGAGACCTGTGTTTGACAACTCCTAGAGGAACTAGGAGCAAGAACTGTGTGTAATTGCCCCTTACAACTGGCATGTGGACTAAACGGCAATTCTTTATGCACTGTGTTAACAAAGTGCAAGAAATGCATCTTCCAATCTTTGTGTATTACTCTCAACTCCTTAGTGGTTTCTTCTTGGCAGGTTATAGCCTTGTAATATTTCCAAAGTGGTAGAGTGACAGCTCTTCTGCCTTAATGGTGAGATCTGGTAAATTGAGGTTCTGCAGATTACTCATACTGCCTCAGGAGGATGGAAGGATTTAATTTCATCACTAGCAGTAGCACTTTATAGCTATGTCATTTTAAGTATGGCAGTACAAGCCATAAACTGACTTCCACAAGTATCAAAAAGCAGGATGAATTATTCCAGACAAGACCATAGTAGTGTATTAGTAACATCTGTAACTTTTGTTTCTCCTGCGCCAGTATACTTTATTGTTGTCGCAGCCCACCCAGGAGTCCGGGTCGCCCCTCTGGGGGTGGCGACCTTCCCCAGCCAGTCTCCTCAGAAGAGGCAGGCTCAGCCTAGGCGGCGCTGGTACCCCGAGGGAGTGAATCAGCTCAGTTGTGAGATAGGGCCTGACAGCTCCTGCCAGGCGGAGCTGCTAGCACAGCTCTCCAAGGAGAGGCTTGTCCCAAGCGGCGCGGGAGAAAACCACAGGAGCCAATGTCAATCTCCAGGAGCCTTCTTTATTATCTTCCAGCAGACTTCCCGAGACCCCAAGACAGCTGGCACCCGGGGTTTTATGCTCACAAAAGGGGCGGGGTAGAACAGAGCAGCCAATGAGGTTGAGGATTGAAAACTTGACCAGTTGGGGAAGGGATCCAAAACTAACCAATCAGGGAACAGAACTGGGGTACAGCTTAACAACTAATCATAAGCAGGGTAATTACCATATCAGGAAGTACTTTAACTACTTAACTATGACAGCAGGGATTGGTTCACTTCAACTGATTCGGGATTGGTTCACTTCAACTGACTCGGGATTGGTTCATTCCCTTAAGTGCTTGTTATTCTCCAGGGGAGCGCTGGGCGCACTGCCCTCTCTATATCTCCCTCAGAGGCCTGGGCCTCCACATATTGTTCCATCTACAGAAGGAAGGGAGGTTGGTGGACCTGATTGCAAGGCCAAGGTCAAATATAATAGCTAAATTCAATGTTGATACAGGTCAGGAAAAGGCTGTGAATTTCAGTGGATTCTGTTGGCTTCTGCTGCAGAACTAACAAATGTGCATATTAGCATCTATTCTAAAAATTTTTGTGCCTGTAATGGCAGAAGAATTTTTTTGAGCACGTGTGCTCTCTCTATTCAGAAATAATTTTAAAAATATGTGGCTTTCTGTACATTTGAAAACCAGACATCTTGAATAGCAGAGACATCTTGTACATACTTGAATAAAAGTGGAACATCTATATTTCTACACTTAATTTATTTTTGTTAACAAATCTTATCTGAAACACAGTACTAATTTACTAGCTCTCAGGGACTGTTTTACTCAAGTAGGATTGCATGTTGCTGAGTACTGTTAGCTTAAAACATGGTCTTCTCTGGCAAAGGTGAAGTAAAAAGCTGTTCTTATTTCCCACCTGCATGTCAAAAGTCATTTATAGCAGCAGTTTAATTTTTTTAAACATTTAGTTAAACATTTTTACTTGATTTTTATAATGAAATAAAGTATGCCTTGATTAAAATGCAGGCTGTGAGCTCTGGCAGTTTTACTAGCAATTTGTGACACTTGCCTTTTTTTCTCCCATGGCTAGACTGTTTCATGTATAATTTACTGTGACAAAACACTGGCCCTACTTACTGTCTATAAATACAGGCCCGTTAGAAACACGTCTGAGGTGTAGCTTTTTAATGGCTGCATAATGTTATCAGACCTGCAGTCAATGGAATAGTAAAAAACTTTTTGGTTAAAAAAGCAGGGAAGCAGAAGCGTTCCTCCATAAAATTAGTTTATTTTAGATGTATTGATATTTAATGATGAGAACAATGATTTGTATTTACTTACAGACAAATATGAATTCTTCCCATCTCAGTCATATGAATACCCTTGAAGGTTTATGTTCATTTTATGATGAGTATGATTCGTGTGTGTACACTCGCTGCATAAAGAAGAGTAAAGGTTGTCCCTGTAGTTAACCTCTTTGTGAAACTGTAAGTAGTGTCTGAAGATGTGAATTGGACATATTTTGATAAATACATATGGTTTCCTTCCCATACACAGAGCATGGGAAAAAAACACCTACAGCAAATGAGTAAGTAGGAAGTAGATAAATGTGCAGCACTGGAGAAAAATCCATAGTTTATGAAAAGAACCCAGTATCATTTACTGACTTTTTGCCTTGTCTTAATTACAGACCTGCAAAGATAAGAAGAAGTGTAAAATAAGCACAATGAAAAGTCAGGCGTGCTAAAGGGATCACTGCAACAGAGGTAACACTTGAAAGGAAGAAAGCATGGGCTTATTTGCCTTTTAAAAAATATTATAATCAATACAAAAGAAAACCAAATCAGAAAATCTTTCAAGCATAAACCTCTCATTATCCCTCAAGCATAAATCCCATCAGAAAAATTTTCACCTACTCTCTGTGTTTCCATACCCTTTGAAAAACACTTTGTCTAGTCTAGACCATAGAATGTTAAGGGTTGGAAGGGATCTTAAAGACCATTTAGTCCCAGCCTCACCTGACAGGAGCAGGGACACCTTCCCCTAGACTAGGTTGCTCAAAGCCTTATCCAGCTTGGCTTTGAACATTGTCAGGGCTGTGGCATCTGCAACCTCCCTGGGCAGCTGGTTCCAGTTTCTCATCACCTTCACAGTTTTTTTCCTAATATCTAACCTAAACCTGCCTTCTTTCAGTTTATTACTCTTTGTCCTATTGCTACAGTTCCTGAAGAAGAATCCCTCACTGGCTTTTCTGTAGGACCTTTTCAGAAATTAGAGGTCTCTATACAACTTTTTCTTCTCCAGGTTGAACAGCCCCAATTTTCTTAGCCTTTGTAAGAGAGGTGGTCTGGTCCTGTAATCAATGTTTTGGCCTTCCTTTGGTCTTGCTCCAACAGTTCCATGTCCTTCTTCTGGGGACACCAGAAAGAGAATGCAACACTCGGGGTGGGGTCTCACAAGAGGAGAGTAGAAGGGAAGAATCACCTTCTTCGACCTGCTTGGCCACGCTCCTTTGGATGCAGCCCAGGATTCCCTTGGCATTCTGGGCTGTGAGCTCATACTGCTGCCTCATGTTGAGTTTTCCACCAACAACCACATCCAAGTCCTTTCTTGCAGGGCTGCTCTCAATCACTTCTCTGCCCAACCTGTAGGTGTGTCTGGGATTGCCACAACCCAGGTGTAGGACCTCCACTTTGCTTTGTTGAACTTCATGAGTTTTGCCAAGGTCCCTCTGAACGGCACCATTTCCCTCCAGTTTGTGACCTGTTTCAACTCTCTGGCTTTGTGACAAAAGCAGCAGATGTTTGGGGTTTATTTTGAACTTAAACTTGATTTTCCTAAAAATATGTTCTACTCTACACTCCAGTTGCAGGTCAAAAATTTGTGCAACCTCTTGGAAAAGTCATTAAGTCATGTGATACATCTCCCTACACAGCCATTTTACTAAAATTGCAATTTCTTCTGTTTTCACATCCACTTCATGCTAATGGCACTTAGTTTCATGCTTCTCTTATCAAGCTTTGTACCATTTCAGAAGTTTTTACACACTCATATATATCAGCCCTGTGTTAGAAATGAACATCAATTGACAAAGGAGATGATTGCTAGCTTCTGAGTGGGTGAAACTACACAGCTACTGCATCAGCTTTTAGAAGGGCTTATTTACAAGCCTTTGCCTTTTGGGCCATCTGTGAGGCTTTGAAAAAAGTCCTCCTTTAGTTATTCAATGGGATTTAAAGAGCTTGTGATACATAAATATGTCTAATATTGCAGTGAAATAGTTTAGTGGGATGAATAAAGCAGAAACCAAGCAAGATAGGGATCAAATTATCTAGTAAAGGAGGTTATATATTTGTTGGCAAGTTTTAGCAATCTCGAAATCTCCTTGTAAGTCTTCAAGAATCACTTGAAAATATATCTATGTTAGGAAGCCTCAGAAGATGGTTGTTATCAGTGCAATTAACCTCCTTAGCTGACAGCATCACTTTCAGTACTAAAAGTCTTCAGCGCAGCTAATAAAAGTGAGCTGCAAGGGTTGCTTCTGAACTGAACTCATCTGTTCTCTAGTTCACTATCTGGTTGTTGAAGAAGAGATTTATTTTCAATGTGACAATGCAATTTCAAGGTGGAAATAAATTTGTGTGGTAAATCATACTTTTATATAGGAAAAGTTTCATAAGCATGTTTTTATCATGGCTCTGAAGATATATGTTAATGTACAAAAGTATTAGTTGACTGGACCTGGGGATAATGAATCCTTTTAGATCTCTGTATAACAGGCTACTAACAGACTACCACAGAACCAGTATTCTTTTTCAGAAAAGATTATATCTTAATAAGTGCTCTGACTTCTTAAACAATGTAAGCCTTTTTTTTAAAAAAAAAAAAAGAATGGTTTAAAAAAAGCCAAACTTCATGAATTTTGTAATTTTTATTTATTGTGTGTTAGGAGTGTATCTGTCTTTGAAATATCAAAGAAAAGTTGAGGTAGTCAAGTTTAGTTTGACAACATTGAATTTTCAAAGGAGTTTGGAATTTTTCATGCTCCATTGGGAATATGCAAAAAAGTACTTTGAGACTTAGAGGAATAAGCAGATTGGAAGGAGAATGAAATAGAATTGCACAGAACTTCGTGGACACAAATTACTTCTACTGTAATTGAAAAAGGACAAATAACTGAACTATGAAATTGACAGATTCATCAAGTAATATTCCTTTCAAGCTTTAGCAGATTTGTTCTAGTCTCATGAAATGTAAAATTTTCTTTGGTTGGCAATAAAATCCCCTGGTGCTTTCAAATACAAATAAGTGCAAAGAATGCACTCTAAGGTGAATTTAATTTATAGTATGTTTACTTTATTGTTACTGCAATGTCATCAGAGTGGAAAATCAAAATTTTCTTGGCAGTCTAAAAGGTTTAATGGGGTAAAATCAAGAGGACAGGACTAACTTTGTGTTTTATTGTTTCAGTCTTTTTCTTTCCATTCTTCTTCTTTCATCAGTTGTGAACTATATTTGACTCTAGTAGGATTTGCAGTCAGACCAGATACCTGACAGGTATGAATGGAAACATTATTATTTGATTGTGATGGAGGTACTGTTACTGAAAGATATCTGAGTAATTGTCTACTGAAAAGAAAAGCTCTATGAAACAGATTTAACTCTCAAAAAAGTATGTTATACAGCATTAAAATACTATTTGAAATGTATTAGTAAAATAGACTTCTATAAAATATTGTTGCATTGCATTGATTGAAATATTTCCAAACACATTTTTTTAATTTCTATACTAATATTTCTGAAAATATATGCCATATTTTCAGTTATATAGTTTTCTTTCATGCCATGTATATAAGTTGCAATTACATTACATTACATTCTAGTTTAGTACATCTGTTGCTTCATTTTCTATCTTTTGAATCATCGTGATTCTAGTATTTCAGAAAATATCATGTTCTGATGAAGTTAATTGAACTAAGAGTTACCTCTTTTAGTGGTACCACAACTTTATTTTGCCCCCTTTAATGATTTTATGTTAATAATTTGGTACTTTGTTGCAGTCGGTTTGAAAACCATGCAAATAATTTAAATTATTCTGCCAATTCCACATGTATAATTCCTGTTCTTGCCAAGGACAGTACGATATTCTGAATATTTGGTTTAATCTCTAGTGGTTCTTTTAATTTTCATTTTAACATTAGACATACTTCAGATGATCCTTTAAAAGACCACAGAGTGACTTCTGATCTCTGCTGGATGACACAGCAAACCTCGGAATAGTCTCTTCTGACAGAAATGTTAATCTGTGCAAGTTGTCTGAACTGATTCACCATGACTGGAAGCTTTTTATTGCTTTTTGAGATGTTTCAGGAGGAAATAATCTCTGAGGATGAGGATGAAGATGGTGTAAATAAAATGGTTATAAAATACATAAAAAGTCTTTACAGAGTGGCTATAAATAACTTGTCATAATACTGCATGGTATTCTCTACTATGTTTTACCTCAGTCATGCTTTAATATGTAGTGATTTGTTTACCTCAACTTGAAATAGGTTCCTTTTGGTTTCCTGTTTTTACTTTGTTGAGAACGTATTTAAGTAATGTCTAAACTTGTAGTTATTTCCAAAATTGTTAATTTTCAACCAAAAAACTCTACTAGTTTCCTATGTATTTCCTAAGCAAGGAACTGCCTGGCTGCAAAGGTGTTACAGGGGCTCTGTAAGGAACAGATTTTACTGCTTCCTGGAAGCCCAGCCTTTGCTCTCAGTCTGTCATGCAAGTCTTTTGTTGGGCTCTTTTCTTCAGGCTGGGATGGATTCACCCAGAGGAGTTGTTGATGCCCTACTGCTGGAAGTGTTCAAGACCAGGCTGGATGGGGACTCTGTGCAACCTGGCCTAGTGAAAGGTGTCCTAGCCCGTGGCAGGGGAGTCAGTAGTTATGATGCTTTGGGAAGCCTGACCTGGAACAGAGACTGGACAGAGACAGAGAATAAAGTAGATATTCATTAAAAAGCCTTTAAGGATACACCTTGGGCCAGACAAGAGTCCTACCCAAGGTGGACTTAAAATGGTCACAAAATGGATGACCGGTTACGGGGTCTCACTTTTATAAGTTTGGTCTATTTGTATATTGGCTTTTTATTGTCCAATTACAGCTTCAGGTTGTGAGGTCTCATCCTTCTTGTTTTTCTCTTCAGTCCACATTTGTTTATGCTTTTGGGCCTGAAAGTTGTACTCATTGTCTTTGGTGTTCAGCAGGAAAAGGATTTGTTTTGTCTGCCTACTCTGTGAAGAGAGCTGACTAGCACTTAATATGAGGCTCAGAACTACATCCTTAGTCATTACAGAATCTGAAAAACGTGAAAGCTAAAACTTAAGGCATCAGTTAGAACAAGATGATCTTTAAGGTCCTTTCCAAGACAACACTTTCTATGATTCCAGGAATTTGAGTGGGACTGTGCTCCAACAAAATGGGCCCATGTATTCTGAATACCTGACTGCCATAAACTCAGGATAATTAATTCCTGTTGTAGTGAACTAATAGAGATGCATCAGTTTCTAACGAGACATATACAAAAATCCTCTTTTCATATGCTTGAAATCTTTTCTGAAAGGTTTTAATTAAGCTTCTACTCAAAAGCTTTGTATGGTTTTAAAAAACATCAATTATATTCAGTATACAGAAAGTGGGATGCAGCTAGTTGTTATCTCATATTAAAAAATATTCCATTGTTCTCTACAAAACAAAAATTACACCAAACATTTATATTTTGATTTATTGTCAGCTTTTTTTTTTTAACACCTAGTTTTCTTGCTTAATCTCTTTTTAAGTAATGATAAAATAGCACAGATATTTCATACCAGTAACCCAAGCCAGACAGGTCTTAGGATAAGCATTGCCTTTTGAATTTGAGGTCCTCTTGAAGATGGTTATCCTTGGTTAAAATAACTTTGACATGATATAACTGAGCATAATTTCCTAACTTTGATATATAGTTTTCTTGTATGCCAATGAACAGTGTCTTGCTGAGCATGAAAGTTGAGTTTGGGGTTTTAAGAAAATACTTTAGGAAAAAACAGAAGAAGGACAACCAAAGTTTGGGGGGAAAAAAGAAAAATGTAGGGATGGGAGCTGAGGAATACAGATAAACTTATAAACCTGATGGGTATTTCTGACACCTTCAGAATTGCATCCAGAATAGCAAAACATACTTAAACAAATTTTTACTTACTAGTGATACAAGTCGGTTTTTATAGTCCTAGGAAGGTTATTAACTAGTCTTTAGTAGAAATGAGTTCCACTGCCAAGTGGCTAATTAATATTTAATTTATATATATTTATTTATAGAAGAGTTGTTTTCAGAAAAAAGGCTGCCATTCTGGTTTCTGGCTAGAGAAAAAAAACTAGTTTAACTATCTATTGCAACATAGTAATTGGATTCAACCCTTGCAATTGAAAAAAAACCATTCAAATTTATTATAATTGTCTTAGTTATTTCTACTTGTGTATTTTTGTGGATTTCTTTACCTGCAATGCGCTGCTGGAGCAGCTCAAAACTGCCTTTTACAGTTCATTGTCTCGGACCTGGTACAGCGTGCAGCAGTTTTGTAGGCATAACAAACGTAAGGATTTCACATGGTGCAACCAGAGGTATTACTGAGAAACTGGAGGAGTGATTCATGGGTCATGACCTACCCAAGGGTGCCTCATCTGACCACCTAACCCTGCCTGAGAAAGACCTGGGTGTCCGGTCAGTCTTTGGTCTGATCTGTTAGTCCTCTGGAACGCCTGGGATGCTCATAATGGCACTTGTCACCTGTGGTCGGCTATGAGACTCACACTTTGGCTATGTGGGGAACAGCACATCTTCAGTGGGTGTATGTAACAAGTTGTATTACAGAAAAGGGGCAATATTAGTGCCCACCACAAAGGGGATCATCCCAGAAGGTTCCCAGAGGGCTGCATCTGATCTGTAAGCAAGTTACCCATCCATGATGCATTTATCTAGATCTGTGCTGGACATTTTATCCAGAAGGATACTGCGAGAGATAGTATAGGAAGCTTTATTGAAACCCAAAAAGATTACATCAACTGGCTTTCCTTGATCAGCCAGATGGGTTGTCTTGTTTTAAAAGGAAATCAGCTTTGGTAAGCAGGACTTTTCCCTCATGAAGCCACGCTGGTTGTGACCGATGACTGTGTCTTTCAGCTGTTTTTCAATACCTCCCAGAATAATCTTGCCCCTAACTTTATCAGGCACTAAAAAGGGAGGTGAGACTAAAAGCGCTGTAGTTTCTGGGGACCTCCTTCTTGCCCTTTTGAAAATTGGGACATTCACCAGCTTCCAGTAACTTGGGACCTGTCAAGATTCTGAGGACTGCCCAAAAATCATCAATAGAGGTTTTGCAATGATATTAGCCATTTCTTTGAGGATTCCTAGATTGACCCCATCAGGCTCCATAAATTTGTAAGCATGCATCTGGAGCAACAGATTCCACAAAATCTCAGGGTCAGCTGGGAGCTGATCATTCTTGCAGTTATGTTCCTTCAGCTCAGGACATTGAGACCCCCTTGGTCTGTCATCCATGTCAGAAATCACATTGTGCCCTCTTCACGTGCCTTACCATTCCAGATTAGTATTGCTGGATGGCAAGGTGGTGCTCAGTAACGTGGCAGTGATCATGCAACCTCAGCCCAGTCATTGAAGGACTGAGTGATAAAAGATACCTTTATGTGAGTAGTAGTGTGTGTCTGTCCTTTAACAACTGAGTGATTCCTGTCCAGATGGGTACTGGAAGTTTTTTCGTATCTTGAGTCTCTGTGACAGCACTTGGTACACTACAAGGAGTAGAACACCTTTTACAATGAGAATTTACAGAGGTTTATTTGTGTTATATATCCCTCAGGCTTTTTGTTAAAGCCTTGTGTTGCTACTTCAATATTTACAGCCTCAGTTCCCCTGTCTCAAAAGTAATTATTTTGCTTGTTGCTCATGATGAATACTTCTAGCACTATGCTGAAACTATATATAACAGTAAGCCAGATGCCCTATGTTCAAAAACTAAACTACTGAAAAATCAATGCTATCATTAGTTAAACATATATGTGCCATTAAAGTTGTTTAATACCCTGCTTTTCTGCGAATCGCATCCTTAATTAGGCATGTAGCCTCAGCGTTCTAACAATGCTAAACACAATCTCTTCTTCAAACTAAAAGCATATTGCGTTGTATAATTCCACAAAAATGGTAATTAGTGCTACAGAGTTATGAAGCTTCTAAAAATCTGACATCTGCATCTATTTTTTAACTATAAATCTCCATATTGAATGACATACTCCAAAAATATGTTTCAGATGGATCTATTCTTTTTTCTGATAGGAATTGTACTGTAGATACCTCTTGTTCTTGAAACTGGCAAAATATCACCAAATCGTAGATTGGCTGAGGACAGAATGGACCTCTGCAGGACATTGGGTCCAACAGTTCAGGCAAGGCCACCCAGAACTGACTGCCCAAGACTGTCCAGATGGCTTTTGAATACCTTGAAGGATGGAGACTCCAAAGCTCCTCTGGGCAGTCTGTGCCCATTCTTGGTGATCCTCACACTCAGAGAGTGTTTCCTGATGTTCAGAAAGTGTTCCTGATGTTCCCTGTGCTTCAGTTTGTGCCTGTTGCCTCTTGTCCTGTCACTGGCCACTACTGAAAAGAGCCTGGTGCTGTCTTCTTTGCCCCTAAATATCTGTAAATGTTTATATACATTGATGAGATGGTTGCCTGAGCTTTCTCTTTTCTGGATTAAGCAGTCTCAGTGAACCACCACTGCTTAAAAGTAATTGCATTGGAATTTCTGTCTGAGACAGCATATAGACTATGCACAATTGCACATTGTATGTTTTTCTTTTGTACGCGTATATGTATATTTGTATATATGTATAATTTCATAAATATGTGAACAAATACATTTTTAACGTATCTGTATATAAAATACATATAAAGCTATTCAGGTACGCATTTGCTCTTTTATGTGATACTGTAAAATATGGCTAGAGTTGAGCTTAGAAATCACCCATTTTCCAGAATTCTTGATAAACCAATATGTGAGTCAGAGGCAATGATTCTGACTTTGTATTTCTTTAGTTTTACAGCTTTGGTGCTATTCAATTAACCTTGGGGCTGTTATCTGATATTTCAAGTTTATCCTAATGGAACGGCATAATTCTTTTTCATATTTGTATGTTTAGCATGTAACTCCTGAGAATCTGTCGTCAGTCAATACATTATTAGTAGTAAGAATTTGCATTATTTTGTACTCCAAATGCAGAGTGAGGTGTGATTTGCTTATGTTCAACTGTAGTTGTACTTGCTGTTGTTGGCTCCTAAGTGTAACCATAACTTTTGAAAAATAGTGAATTATTTTTGGGTAAAAAGTCCATGTTTACTGTAGTCACTGAGTAGTCTTTATCTAATTATGGACTTTATGGAGATGTATGTTTTTAGATGTCCAAGGTAGTTTTGAAAGTGGAACTCTTTTCCTAAATTACTTTAGAAAATTATTTGTTCTCATATGTGCTGGGGAACATACTCCAAAAACATTGAAAAATCTTAAACCAAAACTGGTTAACAATCATCAGAATTATTTAGTTTGGAAAAGACCTTTGGACTGTGGAGTTTGACTGTGACCCAGCACTGCCAAGTCTTCCACTAAACTGTGTCCCCAGACGTCACATCTACACACCTTCTAAATACCTCCAGCACTTCCCTGGGAAGCTGGTCCCAATGCTTGACAACCCTTTCAGTGAAGATGCTTGACCACATTTTTGGTGAAGAAATTTCCTTATACCCAAGAAAATGGAGATATTTTTAAGGATGAACATTTTGAGCATGATAAAATTTTACCATACCCACGCTTTTCTCTGAACTAATCTGTGAAGAAAAGAGACATTTTCTGAGAGTCTTATTTTTTCTTTGTTTTCTTTAGCTGGCTGAGTATGACAGCCCTCACTATTATGTGCAATAGAATTCCTGAGAAAGAAAGCAGAAAACATAGTGGTTAAAGTGAGTTTTATTTCTTCAAATGCATACAAAAAATTGCTGTCTATTAGGTAATATTTTCAGTATTCTAGTAAACTTTTAGTGACAAAAAAAACCCTTTAAAATTATTGCTTATCATTTCTTTATCTGTAATAAGGAGGTTAAAATTTAGGTTCTGTGACATTATTTTCATTTTTTTTGTCATTCTGATGTCCTGCAAATTGAATAAAATTGTGAAATAGACACTGTCCACACAAACAGAGAGGCATTAGTGGCCTGACTCCAGTAATGCTGAAATATGTCCTGGTTGTCAAGATTTTAAAACATCAGCATCAGAATAACTACATTAAATACCATGGGAAAAGATTGCTTACAAAATGTGTACTGCAAAGTGCAGCTATGGAATCTTTTGTATCTAATAAATATTTTAAGTGATGACTGTTTAGATCACATTAGTTTGGACCAACTGCATGTCTCATTTAATGTAAGTACTTTGTTTTCACCATATAGTGGTGTCACATCTATTGCTTTGAAAAATTGATGCTCATTTTTACATAATTCATAGTATCGTGCCTGCTGAGATGAGTAAAAATGCTTAATACATTCACGGCATTACTTCTGTAACATTTTCAAGGTCAGACATTTAATTGATGCTTGATTCTAATTCTATCAATGTCATTATGCTCATTTGAGAAAAAAGAGATGACAAAGAGGAAGTTTTTTAAAATAACTTTTAATATCTGAAGCATATACAGAAAACATTGTGGATGCCTTACACCTGATTTATTTTGACTCTTCTACATGATGAGAACTGTAGATCATATAATTTGTATTTTATATTTGGGCTGTGGCATAATTATTGAGAATTTTCAAGACTATGCCCAAGAGATCCAAAATCTTTCCAAAATCAATGCTGTATATGCTTTTTTTTTTTTTTTTTTAATGCTTGCTGATGTTTGTCTTTGGATGAGAATTCATTTGGCTATGCTCAAAAGCATTATAGTCTTTGGAAGCTGGTTTATGAAGATTCTACTCTCCTGGGAGCAGTCAGGCTACTGGCCAAAGTAAAGTGGCTGCATGAAGGGTATCCAGAGTCTGGTCACACAACCTAGTCCCTCAGTTTTCCAAGCATATAGTTCACTGGTTCTGTTCAGTTTCCCTACAACCCCTTGGTATGCTTGGGTATAATATCCTTATCTCAGCCCACAAGTTATGAAGCAATAGCGAGGGAACCCCAAATAATGGGAAGTTTGGGCAAGAGCAGAATGCAGATCTGACCAATATGGTTAATGCTACATTCTCCTGTTTAATCTGTCTAAAATGGCAGGTTATATACATCTCTACATAGTTTACATTTACAGGTGTACTCTTATTGGCATACAGCACAGGGAAAAACGCAAACACTTATTGTTGAACAAACTCTTAAGGCAGCTACTGTGTCCACACTAATTGCTGTACCTACTACCTACTAGAAAACCCTCTGTCTCTGGCTAACAATTTAAGCTGTAATTTTAACTGCGCCATAGACTTGGCAACTGAATTTCTACCTGTGCCACAAACTCCTACAGGCCTCAGCGCTGAGGCCCAGTCTGGATGATTCAATTACAGTCCAAATACAGATCATGTCCACCTTCCCTAAGAAATTCTGCTACATGAAGCTGCTGGACAGCAGGAGCTGAGATACATCAATCTTCAACCAGATGCATTTCATTGATCTCCTGCCTTTTGCACCAGCATGACAATGAAATGTTGGGAACTCATGTTTCACCTAGGGAATCGATTCAATTGACTTTCAAGCCCAGAAAAGGGTGAGACATAAGGACAATCAATTAAACCTCTATGCAAACATGGAATTCTTTGGTTTTTACCAACTAACCCAATGACATCTTCACACAGCAATGGAGATGCAGATTTTAAGAAACGCTTTACAGACACACTATGTGGACAAAAATAACAGAAATAAATCTGCAAAATTATAAGGCCAAACAAGCTTAGCTGGGAAATGTCCTGGTGACCCTCAGCAAAGGTGAGTATTGTGGGCAGGGAATGTGGAGAGGATGGAGCTAGAGATAGACAGATGAGTCTTTTGGCATTTTTGCTCTATTGTAGACACAGCAAAGCTCCAAAAGTGTTTGGGAAAATTTCCTCATGGTATTTTTTGTTAGTTTAATTCTTGTTTCAACATACACTTGGTCCCCCTAGGACTTGGAATGAAAAAAACTGCAGTAACTCATTCTATTTATTCAATTTTGTTGAAATGAGACGATACTGTAAGTACGATATCTGCTGCCAGTGTAGGACAGATAGCTTGTCTCCTGGGAGATCTGTGTCCCAAAACTATGAAGGAGAATTAAAAACCTAAAGAGAGAGAAAAAGAGAGAGAGAAAGAGAAGAAAAAAATTATTGTTTTATTCAACAACAACAACAACAAGTTACACTTTTGTTTTTTATGTCTCTTGCTGTAAGCTTTGGAGGTCTAACTCCAAATTAAATAAAGGAAAAGTATGTACAGGTAGATTTGGTTTTCTTTCCTAAATTGAAGTGACATTAACTGTATCTTTTCTGCACTGTTATGTCTAAGAATCTGGGAAAAGAAATTGCAAAGTAGATAATAAAAAATACGGGTAGAATAGAGCTGAAGAAGACAATCTAGACCATCAACATGTCTATAGATAACAGTGACCCTACCTAAGTAGTTCCCAATGAATACATGCCTAATCTTTTATTTACAAACCTCCAGTGATAAATTTTCATGTGTGAATAAATTTGCTGTCTAGACAAGTGCTTAGGAGTTTTCTTTTTATTTTTTATGCTTGTTTTGTTCTGTAAGGGCCAACCTAAATACCTTCTATGTCAGAAATTATATCTACTTCTTACTGACCTATCCATGGCAGGAGGGCACCATAATTTTCTTGTGTCAGTCGTGAAGGCTATAGTGTTGTCTCTTTTTAGGCTTTCCTAGCTGAAACATTTTAAATATCTGTTTGTGGACTGTGTTCTTGAAATCTGACTATTTTTATTGCCCCTTATCAAACCTTCTCTGCTGTATCACCTTACGAGCAAAGCCCCAAAGGGAAATGGTGCTCCAGATGGACCTAGGAATTGTGTGGAGCTGTTACTTCAGTTTGAAGATTTGCCCTGGAAGAACACTGACCGGGATCATTCTGGACTGTACTTCTGAATTATTTAAACTTGTCTTTTCACAAGTTATTCTTCAGTGTAAGGTTCAGCAGTAAAAATGTTCTAGGAGCAATTTCTAGAGGAAATGGAGAGAGCATGAAGCCATTCACTTTTGGATGCTAAGGCAGCTCGTTAGCATGTATTCAGGGTGCTTTAGGTCATTTGGCCTAAGTGTCTGGGAATGTTTCCAATACACCTTAATTTGCTAATATGAATGTTATGACTGCCATTGAAGATTTGGCCTCTATAGTAGAATCACACATTCTGTTTTAATTTAAATTTTCTAATTTCTTATCAGATTCTATCATGGTAAAACAATTTGTCACATGACTTTTCCTCGGGGAAAAAAAAAAAAAAGTATATTTTTACTCTTTTTTTAAAGTTACTGGTATCTCCAGGATGAGTATTCCATTCTATACAACTTACTGGGGATGCATAATTTTGTCTTTGTTCGTTTCTTTTAATCCAGTGGTTAGAAAAATTATTTCCCTAGCACAGACTCTTCATGAGAGGTGATGTAGAGAAAGGGCAGACATTTCAGGTAATAGAATGGACAAAATCATCTCAAAGGTGAGGAACTGGAGCACAGCTCCATCTCTCTGTTTCTGAGATCAGTGTACACACTGATGTGCTGAAGAGAATCTGAGCAATATCTACCTCTTAAAATTTAATGGTCAACAAATTTTAAGTTAGTTTATCCTTAATAGACTTCAGTTACTCTTACAAAGATGTCTAAATATCCTCATTTTGAAAAAGATACAGAAATTCAGAGGAAAATATACATAAATTTAGAGTCCTGAATATTTTCATGTTTGAATGTTTGTCTGTTACTGAGGAGAGGAACAGGCTAAATGATTTACACTCACATCATTAGAGTTATTTGTTCCACAGATTAATAATTACAGCCTCAACTCTGACTGACTCAGTTTACTCTGAACACTGTTTTTTTACAATGGGTTGAGTCTCCTGAGTTACTGATGTGCACTTCCACTCTGCCACTTGGTTGGACTCTGATTCTGAAATTTCTTGCTTAATTGAGGTTGGGTGAAATCTACGCATGAATCATTTGGGTGAGGAAAGAGACAAGAATTTTGCTACCATGCCTTGTTATTTAAAAAGGACAATTATGGACTTCATTGAATTCCTAGTCCCCATATTCTTTCTGAATTTTTAAAACAAAACCCTTGTGTCTGTACATTGAACAGAAGGCATTTGAACTTGAAAGGCATGACAGACCATAAGCGCATAGAAGGAATTTAGAATTAATTTATTTTCAAAATAATTGTTTTTAAAGTGGCTTTAACAGTATGGGGATTTGCCTAATGGTTTTTGAATGACTGAGATGAGAAATAAGAAAAATAAAGACTGTGGTGCATAACATAAGTACAAGTAACAATAAAAACTGTTCTGTAAAATTGAAAAGCTTACAAAGACTAGATCATTGTACTTTGTCAGTAAGCTATGATAGGACATTTATTGTATTATTATTCTTCACTGTATGCCTTGTCCGGATGTAAGCTGAAGGTTGAAAGCATTGAGCCATCAAAATTGATAATGAAATCCAGTCCTCGGGGAACTCCCACTCAGGAAACTGAAGCAGAAATGATCTTATTAGAGTATGTGTGAAAGCAAATGAGAAATGATGTAAATTGTACAGCAGTGCATGATTGTGAGATTTCCTGGCATCCCTGAATCTTTACATTGCTCTAATCAGATGTAGACATAATTTGCTGACCTGTAATTAATTTTCATGGCTTTAAATTATCAGAAACCAAAACATTTGAAAGGCATAGTCACCCTTTTCATAGAGTTTGAAATACTGCATGGCTTGATGGACTTGCTGTGACATAACTAATCCAGGGACTGGAGACAGGACTGGTTACCACGGTTTAGTGTCTGACAAGTTGATACTCCTCAGTCCTGGAAGGTTCTACAAGTATGGGAGCTGCTTTTTTTCTCTTGAAGCTAATATCTGCAGTGATTTTTAGGGTTCTCTGTTCCATCTTCTCTTCTAAAAATGTTCAAAAACCAGCCCTGTTGCAAATTTGTGGGATGTTCTAAAGTGGGTATCCCTCAGTCACTGTAGTTGTCCCAGACACTTTTGTACAAGTAACCAGAAATAAGGTAAATATGGTTGGTACTCCCACGTGTCCCAGGGAGAGCAAGTGACTGTTCTGTTCCATAGCTGTCTTTCTGCTTCTAAGGATTTATCATCATGCAAAGTATGCAAGGTATGAAATACTTTGGCCATGTGTATGTGAAAAAAAACAAGAACAAAAAAACCCAACAACAAAGCCAAAAAATGAAATATTCATATGCTGTACTAAAGTATGTTTTACTGAAGTATGCTTTACTAAAGTATGCTTTACTACTAAAGTATGCTTTACTTAAACTATGACCTCTGTTCAAGGAAAACATGTACAGAATTTGCCTGTCTGCCTTTATTTTGGCCATTAATTTCTCTTGGCTTTGTGCTGCTGTTGCTGCTTCTGATTTCAAGTAGTGAAATCAGAAGAACAGAGGTTGTAAAGATGGCAGCATTTTTCCATCTCTGTCATTAACAGACACTACAAAAGTATTTTCTTCCTCTGAACTACTTAGCTACTGATACTGTTTAGATACAGTGCTGCTTCACTTTTACTCCTTGGAGAAAGATTTATCTGAGCAGATGCAATCCCTACCTTCATGGCCTTTAAATAGATGCTCTGCCCCAGATGTACAGAAAATCAGATATACTGACACAAAAAGAGGAAAGAGGAAAGTCTCACATCCTTCATTCCAAGTCCTTCCTGAATATATGTTTGCTTCTGGCTATATACACAATAAGTTGTACTTGAGCTCACAGGACAATGAACCAGAGCAGATTGTTATTCATTGCACATCATGTACTTTCACTTCATATTTTTCTACTTACAAAGAGGTTGTCTGCAATTTTTTACCAAGTCCAAGCTCTATTTAATAACATGTAAGTTGCTATTTTTGAGAATGCTTTCGGTTTGTTGTTTCTCAGTCCTGATTAGCAAGAAATTTCCACAAATAAGACTTCACTCCTTGCTTCTGTATCTATTCTTGGAAGTAATTTGGTGTAACTTCTGGGCTTGACTGTCATCTTGCTAATTGCTGACAACATTGCAGAAAAAATTGGTCTACCTTATATGTTGCAGCATTTTGTGAAAACAAACAATAGAGCAAACGTTAAATCATCACCTGTCAGCTCTATGAGGTAAATGTCTGTATCTTCTCCTTGTTTGTGGTGTAGAACGCTTATTTGTCAATGAGAGATAACCATCCATGAACAGTTCAATTTTTACTGTAGTGACCTGCAGAAGGTCTTTCTTCTGTAGACTAAACCGGGAGCAGGCAAGTGCAGGAGTTTCAGTTTACAAATCCTGAGGCTCCGTACCCTGTGTGAAGCAGCCATCGCAGAAAGGATTCCTTCCAGACACCAGAATTTTGCTGCTGCTCATCAGAAGGGTGAATTTGTTTAGTGGAAATGCTGAACCTGTAGAGGATCCAGAGTGGACTGAGTGAAGAGTTGGATTTAACCTCTGATTTTGCTGAGCTGAATAAGTGTAATTTATTTTAAACTGTTCCTACATAATAGTACTGCTAATGAGAGCCTTAATTCACTGGCTTACCTGGCTATTATTATTATTATTATTATTATTATTATTATTATTATTATGCTAATACATAATCTCCTTATGAAGTAAAGTGTCTGTGTGGAGGAGGAACAGTGAAAGACATAGTTTTTAAGGAGAATTTTCACATCTATAACTCCAATGTTCTTACTGCAGAGTTATTCACAGTTGGGTTCTGCACTGGAAGCTCTCCTGGTTGTCTTGGCGCATGGCCTGAAGATTGAGGTGCTGCTTGCCTTTCTGGAATTTAATCATGGCTTCACTGCTCAGTCCCTGGGAGGCTGTGCTAGAGTTTTTGTTTTAGCCTCTGCCCATGGAAGGGGAGGATTGTGGTTGGAGATGGGAAAGGCATCCTTGATCTCAATCAGTTTCCTATTAGGTTCATGAGAAACTCAAGTCACTGACAGGATTCTTTTTCCCCAATACTTTTAAGATCAGGCACTGGGAATTGCATTAATGTCTCCCAAAGAGGGGAGAAAGGAAGCTATCTACTGCAATGGATCTTTATAGTATTTTCCCCCTGATAGTTTACTGATAGCTGGCTTAGATGAAGGTGCTTTTCCCTGAAATTTATAGTATCAAAATCTGACAAGAATAGGGCACTTTAGTTCCATTTCTTCTTTCTTGTTTTTGGCACTGAATTTATTACTTTTTCCCCACTTGTTTCCATCAGGCACTGAAGAGGGAGTGCAACTCCCACTGCTGTAGATCTTCACATTTATCTCTAGAATTCATGCAGACCTCAATAGACCATTGACAAATTACAGTGCTGTTGCTTAACAGTTTCTTATATACTATATGGAATCTTTCTAATGGCTATAAGGTGAAAAGCATATTCAAACCCTAACCTGGTCTTTAATAGATGTAAAACTGTATGATGTAATTGCAGGTTTTTTTCCCTGTATTTGGCACTAAAAGGTAAGAGGCCATACCTTTGGGATCTAATTATGTAAGCACACAAAATTTTTGTGGAAGGGTGGTGCCGTAATGAAATCCTGCAAGAACCTGAAATTACTACCAAAGTGATTATGGTCAGTTGAATAAAAGCATATTTTGTGCCAGCTTCAGAAAGGCAATGAAGCTGGTGAACTTTTAAACTCCTGATATTTCTTTAAGTCCTTTACTTTATAGCTGGGAACTGCTGTATTTTTATTCTTTTAACTAAATGATGGGATTATTTAAACTTTTGTATATATAAAAAAGCATTAAATGAATTGTATTAAGGAAAAGTGACATATTAATAACTCAGAGACAGCAATTTCATTTCCCAGTGCCTACTTTGAGTTTGCGTGGTCTCATACGTCTTTATTTCAAAGTAGTTTCTTCAGGATTGAAGAATGGAGCTTAAGTGTGACTTCAGCATTAAAAATTGCTTCTGATTTTGCAATTCCTTACATATATAAGGACAGGTCTCTATGCATCTGTCTCCTTTTTTTTTTTAAAGCCTCGTGGTTGAACTGATTGAATGGATTGATTTTGTGGTGGTACCATGAAAAGAAATTCTTTGTTAGGATGTCATATTTGCTTAAAAATATTTCTATTTCTCAGAGCAACATACAAGCTAAAGGATGAGCATAATTTCTTTGTCAGGTAAAAATCTAATAGCATTAATTTACAACAAAATAGTGTTAAAATTTCCATGCCATAATGAAAGGAAATAACAATTAATTAGCCAAAGTCTTGCTAGAGTATTAATCCTACCTGATATAGGAATGGCTCTTATGTACTTTCCCATGTTGTAAAAGTCAAAAATGGGTACTCTTTATTATTTGTGGATCTACTTACTATGAGTTAAAATTTATATATTGGTCATTGACTTTTCTTCAGAAATATTGATGTCTATTTGAAGACTAGCTTGAGACTACAGACCATAGAACATCTCATTCCAATTTAATGGTGTGGCTTTTTATCATTAATTTTAAAGTCAAAAAGCTTCATCCATTTGCTGTATTGATTTGCTAATGAGAACATTTCTTTGCTCTGTTGTGTATGCTACTTGTTTTGCAGAGCTCAGGACCTGGGGTGATCTGGACACGATAGCTACTCTCAACAGGATTCTTTCTAATTTATTATGCCTGAATTTCCATGTCTGAGTCAGTCTGAAACATGCAATTTTACTGAAGAATGACTTTTTCTCAGCTTTCTTGGCTTTCTAATAACGAGAAAGAGAAGTTGAGAGAAAATATCCAGCCATTTGCAGACCATCAATTTTGCAATTAGGAATATAGGGCTTCTGTGTCTAGCTGCATCCTCAAAATAATGTCCACTTAGCAGAAATCAATTTTAGACTTCTGACTTTCAAACCTAGTAATATCTACAAATTTAGAAAATTTTATTTAATATAAAATTGAAGATCTTGTCTCTTCATCCCTTCACCTCTAAGAAAGCCCTCTGTGATTATTTTTGATATCCTTTATTATTAAGGTGATGCCTTGGCTGAAATGCCTGTATAAGAAGGAGGGAGATCTTTGAGACAGTGAGTTATGGACAATAAGATTTTTGGTAGAAAGGATTGGTGTAAACATTTGCTTACAGAAGTTGAGTTGATACTTCTATGTGTTTTCTGAAGAAAATGTATTTTTAACCCAAATCCACTTGCAAACCTTTATGTTCTTTTGAATATATTTGACTTTTTTGAAAGGTTTATAAAATAATTGCAGATTATCAACCTTCATGGAAAATAATATATTATAAACATGAAGTTCTACGATTTCTGTGATGCCTGATTGTCATTTCTCACTGTGTGTGGAAGAAATAAGGACACTTCATTTTGCCATATTCTCATTTCCAGGTATTTTACATGGAGAGAGAGAAATGCATTTGAAGCTTTAAGTTCATGATCTCAAAGAAGACTGGGTAAACTCACTGTGATCATACCCATGCATCTCTGTGTTAAAATTTGAAACAGAGATTCAGGTAAAGATTAAAACTTGAATCAAAAATCAGAGTTTGTCTTGCCTTGAACTGTTCCCTCCAGGTCTTTGGCACAGCACTGAGACTTGCAATACCTGCTCCTGAGCAGCACCACTGTGTTCACAGCCCCCCTGCCCAGGCACTCTGATATATATCCCCTCTCCCACTCTTAAAGCTGAAGAAAACCCTGGGGATAAGGACATGGTTCACAGGCCATGTAGTACACACTATAATTCTTTATAGAGAATTCACCCTGCCATGGTCTTGATCCCATTAAAATCTCACCTTCCCCTCAGTCTGCTCCTCCAAGAAAAAAGAAGACAATCTCCCACATTATTGAATATAGGACTGAAACTAAGACAAAAACTGTTTGATAAAAATGTAAAGAAACAACATTCTTCACAGCACAGCAAGTGTCTCTCTTGGAAAGCCACAGTGTTTTTCCTTCTCAAAATGCTCATATTTTCTGGGCATATAACTATTGCCAGCCACTTCCTTCTTTATCTCTTCCTGAGGGTATATTCCCTGTGTATTCTATTGCTTTTCCTAAGTGAGGTCTGCCATAACAAGAGCAATTGCTCCAAGTTCCTGAAAAATAAAATTTGCTCAGATTTACTTGTCCCATTTTGAAGACATCTCTCTGACTGTGTGTGAATTAGTCACTGTTGCATGGTATAGGCATTTTTGTGCAACCTGGATGTACTTTTTCTACAGCCCTCTCTCATCTGAAGCATCTCTGTTGTAAATAGTTTAAGGAGCTGATACAGCAGAACTGAAAAGTATTTCTGTAGGAATTTAGTGCCCATTTATCATGGCGGACCTTCCCAGGATGGGACAGCAATTCTTGCTGTTGCCTTTGCATTCTTTCAGATAATTTTAATAATTCTGTAGTCAGCAGACTTTTAAAACATCAAAGTATACAAACACTTTTCAAAAAAAGCCCCAAACAAGCATTTGGATAGGGTGGTAATAACAGAGGGGTCAGGGATTTATAGAGATAGAGCTGTCTCAGAACAGTCTTGTAAAATTATGGAAGTGATTTTTTTAAACTCTGAATGGTGGGAGAAAATGCATTGGAATTTTAGCAAGATGATGCCTCTATCCCTGCTTTAAAAATTATTCAGAGTATGCTCTTTAATTGCAAATTCTTATTCAAGCTCAAGATATTTCAAATTCCATAGTGTTTTACTTTGTCCTGCTTATCCATAATCTTGGCTGAGTTATGATCCATCTTTCTCATCTGCCCCAAACAGAGTATATAGGCAATTGGGTAAAGCTGAAGTGGCCTCAATAACTTCAAAAAGAGGCCACTTTTCTTTCATGTTGACAATCAATACTTTAGCTACATTGTTGCCTTGTGATTTTTTTAGCTGTTTTATTACCCTGCATGCACACTTTTCTTCTCTCTCATTTTTATTCATGCAACTCTGCATCTTTGTAAGTAGTTATGTCAACAAGTTGTGGATTTCTGCTAATGGGCTTTGGCATCCTAATATTTTTTTTTCTTCTAAACATATTCAAAATATAAACCATGTAAATGACTAAGATCTCTCCCTTGAGATTCTAAGCATTATTTTTAAAATGTGCTTTCCATTGTCTGTGAGGCTTCTAGGTCTTCTATGTTAACAGAAGGTGGTAACTTACTTATAAGTTCTTTCTCTACCATAGAAAGGGCAGTTTGAGTTTCTCATATTGCTGGACAAAAGCAGAGGCTGTTAACCAAAATGGAACTGATATGGGTCCTTTCCTGAATTCCTGGTAGCATGATCACAGTTCATGTATCAAACTACTCTTTTATGTGCAAGTGTGAAGTAGGCCAAATGTCCTGTTACCTTTTTTTTTTAAATCAAAGAAGATGGCATTTTTCTCATAGTTGAAACTAAAAGGAAAGCAAAATATTTGTTGAAGTAGTTTACATGAAGACTCTTGACGCTAGGAGATGTTTTTTGTGTCTTATGTATATAAGCAAATCCAGAATAAAGAACATGGAATCAAGAGTGATAAAAATCTTTTATAGAGTTGCCTGGAGAACTATTTAACTCCATTTTTAAAGTTTTTTGCATTTTTCCTATTGACAGGAAACTTCATGGGAAGAAAATCACCCGAGGGATGCAACAGTTCTGTTATTTGACTGACTATGAGAGTCAAAAAGCCCCCCTCCAAACATACTGCTAGCTTTTTCTCAGCAATTACTTTCTCCACAGGAAGAAGATTCAGTCTGCCACCTGAACTTGCATTTTTCATGAGACAAGTTAGAGTACCCATGCAAAAACTTTTATTTTTTATAAAAATCTGGTAAGTTCTTGCTGGAAAATATGAGTGTGCCTCTGTGATTTACACATCATAATTTCATCCAGTAACAGTAGGGCTAGAGCTAAGGAATGGCTGCTTTCCACGTTGCATTCTGCATGTTTCAAAAACTTCCATTCATATTAATGGTGTTGTCCTGTGACTTGATTTTGCACCACTTTAATCAAAACTTCAGTACAGATCCAGATGTATTGCCATTGCCAGGAAAAACCACACGAATTACACCCAAATGAATTATATAATCTATTCAATGAGCTATACATTGTCTGGGTGTATGTAAGGATAAACATATGCACAGACATATAGATTAATGTATGTATATGTTGATTAGGTCATTAAGCCGTGCCAGGTCAGTTTTATTATGTCAGATAAATTATGTGAAGAACAGTTAAAATTTAAATTTCATTTATGTATTCCCCCAAAAAAGTTCATTTTTTTAAATAAAAGAAATTTGAAACACACCTCCTGATTTTTTTAATTGGTTTCTCATTCCCTTTATCCTCTTCCTTGATTTTTCTGCACCAAAATATAAAAAGGAAACAAGGAGTTAAGGAATAGCAAAGAAACAAATACATCCCAAAGAGT
This sequence comes from Trochalopteron elliotii, assembly GCA_024734555.1. Classification (NCBI taxonomy): domain Eukaryota; kingdom Metazoa; phylum Chordata; class Aves; order Passeriformes; family Leiothrichidae; genus Trochalopteron; species Trochalopteron elliotii. The sequence continues at coordinate 1,910,852 of JANPWX010000043.1, forward strand.
TTTCCCATTAGAAAAAAACCTAGGTCATCCTTGGTTGTATTTTTTCCTTTATTTTTCCTTTAAGTTAGTTTTTTCTAGGATTCATGCAAAGTGTAAAATTTTCATTGCAAACTTTCGTTGTCATATCAGAAGAGTTGGCTAGTTTGTTCTGGTTTGAAAATGACCAAACAAGGAATAAATTTGAAACTCATCGTGGCTGTACTAAATGCTTGCTTGGACATGGGCCACACATCTGCTCTGCTGGAGCAGGGTTGTTTTGTTTACAAATTTACCTGCCTAATTGCTTGTGTTGAAATAACACTTATTTAGTGCAGTGGTATTTGACAGGATTCGAAGTTCTTTCCACTTGTTTTTATCAGGGTGAGTGCTGGCTTTGGATGTGAAGTAGCTTAGGAAATGACTTCTGTGTCTTTCAAACATGTATTTGTTCATGTGCAGAGCAAATATGAAGTATCTGATATGAATACAGTTCTGTTAGATGCTTGAGTTGGAGAAAGCTTTGGGGAAACCTAACTGCAGCCTCTCAATACTTAAAAGGGGTTTAAAAGAAAGATGAAGACAATTTAGTGGGATCTACAGCAAGAGGAAAAGAGGAAATTTTAAACTAGAGGAGTATAGATTCAGACTAGAGATTAGGAAGAATTTTTATTTACTGTGGGGATGTCCAGAGTGTGAATGCCCTATTCCTGAAAACATCCAAGGTCAGGTTGAATGATTTTTAGCCTCCTGATCTAGCTGAAGATGTCCCTGGTGATTTGGGATAGATGACCTTTAAAGGATCCTTTCAACCCAAGGCATTTTATGATTGTAAGAAGTGATTCAAAACATGCCTGTGTAACTTATCTGACTGTCACAGCAGTTCATGGGTTAATATTTGACTATTTATGATCCAGTAATACAGGTAGATGTGATAATGCATTTTTCCTCTTTCATGTAGTCCAGGTCAGATACAAATAGTTGTTCTCCTTCACATTGGACAGTCCTCATGTCTGCCAGTTCTCACACACAGGGGGTGTGCTGTGATCCCTGTGACCCCTGTTGGTCTGTCTGGCATCTCATCAATGGCTTACATCAAACACTGACAGGGCTAATGTTAGCAGTGACCCTAAAATGTCTGGTAGTGGTGGCTCAATTATCTTACAAAGTCTCACCTCTACAAAGGCTTTTAAAAGTGATAAGTCATGTTAGATTGCAACTTGTTTGACACATCACAATCACTTATGCTGCTAAGTGATCCTGTACAATTCTTGCACAAAATCTGGCAATCAAGTCAGTGTTATCAGAGGAAGCACACACCTGTAGCTAGTTTTTCCATCATGTATTTATTTAATTTTGAAATAGGAGGCAAAAGTGTGTTTTGTAAGTATTTCTGAACAGAAGGATATATTCATCTAACATACTGGCAATTTTATCATATGACTTCTTTGTTTTCTCACCAGACTTAAAGCCAGCACCCTTTTACCACTAACCAGTTCTTATATATGAGATTAAAATATAAATCTCATTTGATTTCTGTTGCGAATCTGATTATTGTCAAAAATTCTCCATAATGCACCTCACCCAGCCATCACCAGTCTTGCAAGTAAATTGTCTCAGTCTAGGTCAGCAATTAGGCAGACTTTTGGCTGGTGCTCACACAAAGAACTCCTTACATGCTGTGCCAAGCATTAGGTGATTGTTCTCACTGTCTTTAGTCCTGCTGCCTTATCCATGTGGAGACTTTTGGATCGCTTAAATAAGAACAACCAGTGTCTTTGGCTTCTGAATATGTCCTAATGAAATAAAAATAAATGGTCTCAGGAAAAGCCTTTCCTTCTATTCCTATTTCTGTCTAGGCTCCAATACACCAGAGGTTTGAAATAAAAAGAATTCTTTCTTTTGTATGCTCCTGCAGAGCTCTTCATCTGACAGCTTGGTGATGTGGTGTTGGTATTTCTAATTCCAGCCACTAAGTAAATTTCAGAGTTGAAAGAGTTAGTTCGATTTGCTAGCGGGGAAAAAAATATATAGATTGTTCAACATTGATTGTAAGTGCATAACAGAGGTGTTCTGGTGTGAAGATTCCTGTGAAAAATATAACCACACCATAGCTATAGCCTTCAAATTTGAATGTCTTTTTCAACGCAACTCTATTTTCATACAGGGAAAGGATATGGAAAGAATAAATAATATGTACATGTTCAGGCATCAAAAGCTTGAACAAAGCAGAAATTTCCTCTGTATTCCAAAGCAGATATTCCAAGCCTATTTCATAGCGGTTGGATAATTAAAAATGCAAGTAGTTTAACAAATACTCTAGGCTGTTTTAAAGGATCAGGAAAATTATTGTGTGGTGCTTATAATTTTCAAGTACACAGATGCCCAAAAACATATATGCTACTTATTCAGAAATGCGCAGTAGACACTACATGGTTAATTTTCCCTTTTTTTTAGAGACAGACCTGAATTTAGAAGACTGCCTAAAGGAGCTGTGACATTTTTTATAGCTATAAAAGAATTAGGTATTTTTATCAAAGTTATTATATATGATGCGCATTTTCTATTTTTAAAATATAAGTAAATTTTTTTGCATAAAAGAAGTGCCTATGTAATTCTGATCTTAACTGCTTTTTTCTTTATTTCAATTGCTAGTTAAAAAAAAACCAGAAAAACAACCCATAAGCCAAAACAACCAAACCAAACCTGTAAGGAAGGACAATGAAGCTGTCAGTTAAGCTTGGTAGCACCTGCCCACCCTGACCTTGCAGCTCTGTTCACAGTAGTTATCATTTATGACCGGATAAGGTGTTTGAAAATTAGAGTTGTCAAAAGCACTTATGAGTTACCTCTCTATTTGCTCCTTGCATTCATTACTCAAAATGCTGTGGAAGGGCAAGCACTGACTTCTTAAAAATTAATGTAGAACTGACTGTCTGACTTATGAAATATAAATGTGACAAAAGTCTTTGTAAAGCTTTGTTTTTCTGTTGATATCATCACTTCTGTACAACCACACTTTATGATTCAGGGGTCTCAGTTTTCCTTTGTAAATCTAGTTAGAGATAATACAAAGCAGGGTTAACACTCTTCAACCTGACAGGTTTTTTGATTTTTTTCTAATCTTCCATTAATAGGCACTTCAGTAAGTACAGAAAGGGACACAGTTGTGTTTTGAAAAATATCAAGTTTCTTTTTGAAGACAAAATTTATCGGGAGTGCTATGCCCAGGGAATGTCAGCAAAGATTCAGAGTACAGCTTGGGTTATATGTCTGGTAAATTCCTTAAGAAAAAAAAAAAAACCCTAAAGAAACACAATGTAAAAGCTTTTGTTCTGCAAACATTAACTATTTAACTATTTGTTTATTGCTAGCAAATATTCACTGATAACTTTTGAGTAAGCTGGGAAGGCTTCTTTTTGTATTTTATTTAGTCTAGGATTGTTTTGGATTTTGGGTTTTACTGGGTGGAGGGTTTACGTTAGTTTGTTTGGAGGTTTTTATGGGTTTTTTTAAGCTTTGGGGACTTCTTGGACTTTATATTCTTAGCCAGGACTCAAGATTCATGTCTTAAAATTTCAGTGCAACCTTGTCTTATCCCTACCTACAAAAATTTCAACTGACCAGTGACCTCCTTCTGACCCATATGGCAACCTATTTCCCATCAAGCCCATCTGGATTTCTGATTGTTGTGAAGAAGTTTTATATTTCATACTTTTCTCTTGTATGTTAGACACTACTTCTCAGACTCTTATATTCTGTGAAACTATACTATCTCATGCTTTTAGATTAAAAAAAATATTCTCTTGAAAGTAAGAGTCAGTTGGCCTCCTAGCTCAAGAATATTCCAGTGAGATTGCTCTCAGCTCTTGCTGCTTGAACCGAAATGAAAGTGAAAGAGCAGTGTCTCATGGATGGAGACAACTTCAGATTTCTTGAGCTAGTTTAATAAAGATGTGTTTGTCCTGCAAACAATAACAGGCATTGCAACAGCTGACATGTTGATGGAAACTGATAGCTAGGTAATGAAAATAACCTATAATTTAAAAACCAAATTATATTTTGATTTCACCCCCTCAAAAAAAAAAATCTCACCCTTTCTGAATACCTTATTACATTAATTTTTTTTTTTTGTATATTAGGTGATCAAAATATTTAATAGGAGGCTTTATTTTTTGGGAATCAGAGTAGGCTCTCCATTTATCTAAATGACTGTTTCCTTAAATTGCAAACTCATTTCTGACAATGGAATGACTTAATTTGAAATTAATATGGAAAACCTTTATTTCATTGTATCTGATGTCCTGGCTTGCAAGGGGAGTGTTTTTTATGCTATCTTAGCAGTCAAAATAATAAAAATCTCCTTTGGAGTCCAGCTAGCAAAGATGACAGAAAGCAAAGGGATGGAGGTGGAAGGCTGAATCTGGTGTCTCATCACAGTAAGGATGGTGTAAACAGGGTAGGCAACTTCTCTTTCATTTTCTATGAAACAACACACATTATGGCTTTCAAAATTCATATGTTCTGCAGTGCCATCTGTTGGGAATAACTACCTGTTTTAGGCAAAAGGGAGTAATCAGCACTTAAATACTTTGGGGGCAGCACCATCTTTTACATAAAATTTTCTTTTTCTTCACTAGAAGTATGCTTTTAATAAAAAATAGTTTAATGTGACAATGAAGGTTTTCAGCTACACACATATATTGTAAAAGCTTTCTAGCTAACAAGTAATTATAGGCATGGGGATATGCAAGTAATTTATTAGTAATCTATGTAAGTAATTTTTATCAGGAATCTTTCTGTAGAATTCATGAATACTGATAGCTGAGCTGCTGCTGGTCCCCAGTTCCTGAAAAGTTTTTTGATACAAATTCTCTCTACTACTGTCTCATGACATTGCACCTGGAGAGATGGATTCAGCTCTGGGACCCCTGACACAAGAAGGACCTAGACTTGCTGGGGCAGGGCCAGAGGAGGGCCATGAACGTGATCAGAGATATGGAGCAGCTCACCTATGAGGAAAGGCTGAGAGAGTTGGGGTTGCTCAGTCTGGATAAGGGAAGCCTTTGGGGAGACCCTGTAGAACCTTCTAGTACCTAAAGGGGCAATGAAAGAGATGGAGAGGGCTTGTGACTTGCACATGGTAGTGACAGAACACGCGGGAATGTCTAAACTGAAAGAGGGTAGGGTTACACTGAATACTAGGAAGAAATTCTTTAGTGTGAGGATGGTGAGGCACTGGACGTGTTGAACAAGGAAGTTGTATATACCTCATCCCTGGAGGTGTTCAAGGCTGGGCTGGATAGGTATTCTCTGAGAAACCTGCTCTAATGGAAAATGTCCCTCTTCATGGGAGAGGGGTTGGAACAAGATGATCTTTAACATCCCTACCAACTCAAACCATTCTATGATTCTACAATTTAAAGTGATGTTAATTCTTTGAACTAAGAGCCCTTAGATGTGACAAACTTACAATGACTTAGACAAGAAACAAATACAAAAAATCCCTTAGTCTTCACTTTTTAAAGTTGTGATTAAATATCTCAAAGCTCCTTTCAACATGCCATTGAAGCAGATCAAAGATGAATATGGCTGCAAATAAAATATCAAATGCTTACTTGGAATAACTGAATAATATAAATTAAGGGCCAGTATTTTCTGAGAGAGACCATAGTAAAAATAAATGTAGATAATCCAAAGATATATGTTTTGGAATGCATAACCTTCTAGGATAATCAGAGACAGACTTTAAATGCAGAGAGTTCTTTGAACAAGTTGACCAAAAGTTCAGGTGTTGAACTTTCAGGTCATGAATTAAAAATGTGACTTTGTTTAATCACTTTTGTGTCAAAAGTGAGTGCCTTCTCAAGTCAGTAAAAATGGTGATGTTCTTGTTTTGTAGGATATATTTGAATAATTTAACAAGGGCAATATGTGTTGTTCTTTATTATTATTATTATTTTAATCTCAAAATATCTAGAAGAAAAGCAGTAATCATAACAATGTTTTCATGACTGGTAAAGAGTGTTTGGAGAATGGTTTGGAGAAATGATATAAAAACAACATTGTATTTGAACTCTCTTAAATTTGAGCAATCTCCTGAAATTACCAGGATTACTAGTTTCATGGAGGATTGGAGCAACCTCAAAGTTAGTTTTCTATTTTCTCTTTTCCCCTAAAAATTGAATTTCCATGCTGCACTAGTGATTGAGAACTGTGCTGTGTTTATGGCTTATCAGAGTTCACTCTGCCCGTGTTTGAGAAGCATCTCTTGAGATTTGTGCTTCCAGTAGCAGTCATGTAAGAATAGAAAACACCAACCTTGTGAAAAATGCAGAAAGCCAATGAAGAAGAGAAAGATGCATCCCATTAATAAGATGGGCCATTTCTTCATTAATGATTCATCTGAACTCTTTCCCCAGTTCTGCAGCCTGCTAATATCTAAAAACTTATTCACCATATTGATGTTCAGGAACTGAGGATGAATTTGAATTCCATTCCTTTTGATTAACTCTAACTTTACAGGAACAAAGTGAAGGACATTTTAGAATCACAGTATGATCCTGTTACATCTTTTACTCTTTTTTAGGATTTAGAAAATAGAAATCATAAATTTCTAATTTTATTTGACTTAGCACTAAATATTCTCCTTCAAACCAAAGATTAGCTGAAATGCTGGAAAGGAGATCTTTATTCAAACTGTGGCCATGAACTGTCAGATAAGCATGTTTAATAGTTACTGGTTTAACCTAAAATGGTTGACATAAAACTGAAAATCTTTTTTTTCTAAATAGTATTTAGGGGATAATGTAATAATTTGCGCTCTTCAAATGCATTTTGGGCATCTGAACAACCCATAAGCGCTACAGTTTTTACATATCTATCTCTTTATTTTATTGTTGCCGTTAGTTTTAATACCAACTGCCATTACAGGCAGACTAAGATGAATTCCAGCGTCTCAGTTTTCTCCTCTATTTTGCATGCAGCTAAGTTCAGAGGTGAGGATGAATTAATTTGTTGTGATGAACAGCAGGTGCTCTGTGTGGGTGTCCCTACTTGAAAGATGCCTGATGAGACTCCGTATCATGTTCTCAATATTTTTCTGATTAGAATGGACCTGTTTTATATGTGATGTTTCTGAAAAATAACATTTCAAAGTCACTTACTTGTGCAGATGGTGCCACAGTACCATATGTATAGCTGCATTTAAGCACCTGTGAAAGGCAGAGATTTTATGAAATGAAGAGAAATTTCTGGCAGACAACATGATTTCACTACCAGAATGTAGAATTTCTGTCAGGTGCAGCTGTTTCTTCTTTTTCTATTCTTTCCATCAGCCCATTGTTCTCCATTTTAAGACACAATAAGTACAAGTATGTTACATACTAAAAAACCTCACAACTGCTTTCACCTTTTCCCAGTATTTACTTATGATGGGAAGATGAGATCAACAATTTCTCATTCTTGTCAACAAATCTGATATTTAACAGGATATGAGAAATCCCATCAGGTGCCCTAAAGAAACTAGAGGATTTGAGCACTCTAAGCCTTTAATTCACCATTAGTATCTAAGGATTGTTCTGCAATCAGCATTTTAATTCACAAAGGATGCATTAAAAAAACCCCTAATTATTATCTCTGCCCTCTTTAAGCACATACATAATATTTATTTACAACACATTTATCTCATTTTCTTCATCTCCAATATGTACATGTAAATAGAAACAAAAACGAGGCTAAATTCTTATTTATAAATTGGTTTTTTAAAATTTCTTAAAGTTTCTTAAAATTTTTAAGTTTTTAGGAAAGAACTTTTTTCCTTTATAAGACTTGCTTTTGCTCTTAGTGTAGTCACATTTTGCTTGGTTGATTATTTTGTCTTAATAAAGCTGAATAAATTGCTGTTTCTGTCCTCGTACTGTCCTGAATAAGTGATGACTAAGAATGAAACAACCTCATTTAATGGTCAGTGAGGGATTGCACCACAGTGCATGTCCTCAGGATGTGTTAGCTATGATAATATGTCCCTTAACATCTTCATTCCCTTTGCATCTTCATCCCCTCAGCATTCTCAGCACGTGGTCTACAGTGATAAGTCATTCTTATCACAGTGGTCTACATGCAAGGTCAGCTGGAGATGAATGAGCTTGAGACCAGCAAAAAGCAGGACTGGGAGACCTGTCTTGGGTGATAGAATCACAGAATCATAGAATATCCTAAGTTGAAAGAGACCCACAAGGATCATGGAAGCCCAGCTCCTGGCTCTGCACAGGTTAGTCACAGAAACCTTAAATGAATATTGCTGATCCCTTGGCCACCTGAATGAGCTGTGAATAGGAAAACACTCAGCAATACATGGGTTTTCTCCACTTCTCCATGTCTGTTTCAATGTAAGGGGATGGGCAAGGTTGTGTTAAGGTTTGGAATAATCCTGTAGTAAAAGGCTTCCTATGACACTGTGCAAGGAATCGTATACAAAGATTTCTAGTGTACGTTTTCAAGTGAACATTCATATTAAAATAAAAGACCTCTTGTACATTTTGTAACTTGTATATCTTACAAAATATTTGGCATTTGGGGCAAGTGCTCTACTCCAAGCATTTGCTTCTGACAGGACTGCTTCTATCCTTACAACAAGAAAACTGTCCTTCTGAATACTGTATCATGAATGTGATGTTATTTTTACCATGGAAGAGTTACTTGAGTTTATGCATGAGGTTTTTTCTGAAGAAAGAGAAGTGATAGAGACCCCAGTTGAGAAAACATCACTTGTTGTATCCAAAGTACACATGAATCCTATTAAAAAATTCCAAAATGGCTGTTGCTTTAATACTGTAATATGGAATGAATATTGACAGAGAAGCATAAAACAGGGGTAATGAAAGTGTGTAGTGGCATGCAGTGGTGGAGGTGAGAGTGGAAAGTAGTCTGGAGCTGGTGTTAAGTCCACATTATTTCCATTTGCTCATTAATGATACAGGAGGAAGCACAAACATTTTTATAGTAGAGGCAGGAACATTACAACTGGAGTTTTGCCTAAGTCCAACTGAAAAGTGGGAAAAAATGCAGTTTAGATACAAAAAAGAGCAGGACAACATCATTGGAAAAAAGTAAATCTGAATGACAGGGTTTTGGTCAGGTGGAATTACCTGAAAATTAAAAATGTAAGTATCTGGGGTTTTAGAAGTGGCTAAAATATGGTTGTAAATATAAAATTTAATAAGGCAGAGGAAAACTGGAAGCATGGGTTTCAGGGTAGGAAGGAAAGTTGCAGGGTAGGAAGGAAATAGAGTGACTGATTTTAAATACACAGAGAAATAACACATCACCAGACAAATGAATGTCTGTTTGCACTGCTTTGGTGAAAACATGCCTGAGGTATTCTGTGATCTCTTCATCCTGGAAAATGACAAATGATAAATGTTGCTACTAAAAATGATGAAGGCTCTGTGAGAAATATGTTTATTGGAAAAAAAAAGAAAAGGCCTTACACATATATAGAGGGGGAAATCTCAGCTGTGTGTCTGAAAACCCAGAGTCAATTCCTATTCTTGGTTTTCTGGACTTGATTCGTGTACAGGCTGCATCAGATTCAGAGAATGCCCATCCATGTTGTCCAGCATTCTTCCTTGCTAAAGACCTCCTCCTCCCTATTTTCCACCCAGCAGTGCTGTGCCTTGCTGTGTCTACAGCTGTGTCCTGTGTGGGGTGAGCCAGAATCTGCAAGTCTTGACAGATGCCTGTCCCAAGACAGAGTTTTGCAGTGCTGTGTTGGATAACAATTGCTCTTCAAAACGTTGTTGTGTCATAACTGGGAGGTTTCTCACAGCTCAGGTTTATTCAAAACATACTAAATAAGAAATAGAGATAAAAAATGGGAAATACTAGTATGTCACTGAGTAAAGCCCTGGTCTCCTTCTAAGCTGACCAGTGACTGCAATCCAGTTTCCTTCCATCTAAAAGGATGTGGTAAAACTGGAGAAGATGACAAGAACAGGCAGCAGCAGCCACAGCTCAGAGTATGGAGTGACAGCAGAGAAATGAATAAAGGGAATATGAGGGTTCCACCTGTAGAAAAGAGACAGATCAGGAGATTTATAATAGATGTTAAGGAAACTCCCCAGTCTGACCATTCAGGAGACTCTGGCAGCCACACTCTCAATGCCAAAGGCTTCCACTGCTGAGACCTCCTTCACAGCAGCTCCAGTGAGCCAAGAGGTGCCTGGCTTGACTTCCCACACACTTCACTCAAATGCAGCCAGACCAGGTTTCTTTACAGTTTTGACCTTGGGTGTCCTATGGCAAAATCACAGATGTCTCATTCCATAAAGACATTTACTCTTGGCTCAGTAACACAGAATTCAAGCTGATGCCTTTTAGGGGGACCCCATGGCTTTTATCCCCTCACAAGTCCAAGTGTGAACAAGTTTCACAAGTCTTGCTCTTCCTCCTGAGTCCTCCACTCCTGCTGTGTCTCTCACTATCCATCCACCTGGCTGTCGTCACCTGTCCTTGTGCCCTTTGTTAACCAAAGGGTTGGCAGTTCTTGACCCCACCCACAGCTCAATCTGCATCTCAATCTACAGCTGGCGAATTGAGCACCAAATCTTTGCCTCAACACAGACACTTCTAGAAGTACTGTGGAGAAAGTCATTGAGTAATGAGGTGACTTCCTTTTTGTTAAAGAGTCAAGAGACATAAAATAAAAGAGGTAATATCTGTCACTTGGTTTGGGGTTCATTCTAAGTGGACTTTTAGAGTTTTCACTGCATAGAAATTGAGCTTGGAATATCTTTCTTCAGTGAGTGAGAGATGATAATAATAATAATAACAATAGCAATAATAGCAACAACAACAACAACAATAACAATAATAACCAGCATATGAAGTGGAACTAGACAAGCCTATGAAGGAAAACTCTCTGGAGGGTTTTAAAATAAAACATCCTTTTATCTCAGGAAATCTCTGATCTTCCTTGAGGCTAGGCAAGACCTAGGGAAAACCAATATTATGTGATTCTTTGTTCTTAAACTGTTTTCTAGACACTTATTGGTCTCAGAAACAAAATGTAACATTGCAAGAACTCCAGGCCTGCCCAGTAAGGTCATTCTTACAGGCTTAATGCCAAGGTCTGGTAGAGTTTTTCCAAGGTTATGGTGCATCCTCTGCTTTAATTAATTGGAAAACAGAGATCAATGCATAGTTTTACTGATACCATGCAGCCACATTAAATTTTGTCTTGAGTTTTTAAGGTGATACAATAACTCTCTCTTACTTTTCTCAAACTGCCGTTAGCTAGTCACATAGTATACTTTGTTCTGAAGATGCCTGTATTCAATGTGGGGTGAGTATATACTCCCCTGCATTAAATTTGTAAAAGGTTTTGGGATTCTTTGAGATGAAATGAGCTATATAAATTCAAGCTGGTATTATGTTTGCAAAATCTGTGTGACTGAGAAGATCAATCTTCCAGAAAAATGTCAGCAGATGCAACCAGTTTATTATTTCTGAAGGCCGAGAATAAGAAAGTGGTAGAAAATAAAATCAGCAGACTGGGTAAAAGTGATTTGTTTTGGTTTCTTTTCCTTCAAGAAAAAAACAATGGATTCTAGAAAATATCGAGTAACACTTTAGACTTGACCTTTTATAGTTCATATAGCATTCATCCTTATGTATCACAGCCTCTGTCTTTCCTACGTGAAAAATTATGGTAGCTAATAATGCACATAGATATGAGACAGTCAAATATGAGTAAATATGTGAGTAAATAATGACAAGCATTGCATTCAAGTTACTTTTGTAGAAATCTGTCCAGGTGCTAATGTGTTATAAATTGGTTTTATGCATAGGATAGTTCCTTCCTATATATTTCACAAAGACACATTTTAGACATTCAGCATGACATACTCTTTATCACAGTCTTGGATACTGAAATTCAAAGTTGAGGGCTAAGTGACAAAGCCAAACTCAAGAAGACTACAAATGATAAAACAGCAGGAAGAGACAAGGTCCTATCTTACAACCTCTGCATTACCAAGTCTGTAATTTCTTTTAGCACTGGATATCTACCCAGTTTCTTTAGAGACAGAAAAGAAGTGCCTTCTCTTGATGTACTCATTCAACTGGCAGTGGCTGGCAGGCTCAGTAGCTGCTTGTCTGCAACAGATCCTTACACCTTTCTGTCACTGCCATCCTGGATACTTTAGAGACAAAACCTGGTTGTGCCTCGTTTGTCTCTGAGTGAATGTGATCTGTGAAAAGCCATGTTTAAGCTGTCTGGTCAAAGACTTGACAAAATGTGGCAGATATAAGCTGAGAAAAAAATGCAAGTAGTTCACTGTCATATTCAAAGGTGCTCTGTCTCAGTTGTCTCCACTTCAGAAGAAACAGAAATTAAGTTCTGATGTTTCCTATCACATGTAGTGATATAGAAAGTAATGTACTGTATAGGCACAATTGTTGCAGCTTATAAGCACCCAACACACTGTGAAACTATGGCTGGGCTCAAAAGAGGGAATGCAATGAATGATGAATGTGGGCCAGCAACCCGCAGAGCACTGGATCACCTGTAACATAGTTAATGGTTTATTCTGCTCTTTTCAACATGCAAAGTTGAAAGAACTTTCATTTTAAGAGTCATCAGTGAAACAGACATTAAAATATATTTGCAAGCAAAACTGAAACCAGCTCACTGTTTCCCTACCAGTTATTTGTAAAATGTCCCTGTTTTGGAAAGAATTTACAATGTGAGTTCAAAGATTGTTTTTGCTCCATAGAAAGCACAGCCATCCTTTTAAACTCTTTTCCATTAGATATTTGACAACAATTATTCTTCAGGACAAAAGACCTTCATCCAACCGAGTAACAGCAAAAGTAGGCTCTTACTTTGTAAATTCCTCCACACCAAATTGCATGGAAATGTTAATTGTTTATTAAAGAACCACAGGCTGAAAAGTAATTCCTCAGAGTGGCTGGTGGAAAGAAACAAATACCACAAAAAACAGCTTCTGTGGAAATTGGCATAGTCTGAAAACAACTACAAAACTGAATAAAACCACATAATATTCTCAAAGAAGTCATGCAAGGTTTAATTACCTGAAATGTGATGTACCAGAAGTCTTTATTGATTTCAGATAAAGATTTTGGTGCTTGACTGTCTGCAAATCAACTACTTGGTAGAAATTTTCCATTAACATCCAACTGCATACAAATTACAGTTTTTGCAAGGCTTCAATTACATGCATTTTTTTTTTAAGCTCATAAAGAAAAAAAAAGCCCTTAGATATTACATTTTTTCAAATTATCTACTTTCAACTTGCTGCCAGGTTTCCTTATTAGGTAGGCTCAGTGAAGGAAAACAGATTGTTTTGTTTCACTCAGATCCACAAGCCAAAAAGGATGTTCCCCTCAAAGGATTTGCAAAGGGAGCTTAAGATCCTGGCTCCAAAACCTAAAAGCCCCAAATACGCCTGAAAGGGGAGGCCATCAGTGCTCATCTTGGAAACATCTTACTGCACATTTTATCTACTTTTTAGACTGTCTGGTCTTAGCTGTTTTAGGCTGTTCTCAGCTAACCGAAGACCCAGCAGGAACAAATGTTTCTGCATGTTTTCCATTTCTCGGTCAAAGCAGCCACCAGCTGAAAAACTTTTCCGCTGGTGCTAAGGGGAGCAAACAAGAAGGTGACCTTCAAAAGCCCCAGGCTCAGGTGTGGTAGAAATCCTTAGGATACATTTTGCTTTTCAGGAGAAGAATATAAGCTATCATCTTGTGGAAGAGTTTTTGTTGAAACAACTCTGATTTCACTTTTTTCTTGTGGTTCTGTGTGCAAGATCTCCAAATCCTTTTCTGTGATTGAGAACTCTTATAGATCAGGAGATAATAAAAATAGGAAAGCTCAAAGCAGTTTATGCATTTTTGTTATGCTATTTTGTTGCTGTTGTCAATTCCAGGACCCATCCTAAAGTTATCTGAACTGTCAGAGTCTTGGTTCTCTATTCTATTGCTTAAGTAAAATGAGTAGATTTTGCCTTTTTTACTTCTATTAAGCTTGCATGGAAACTTGAAATGCAAAGTGAAGGCTTTTCAAACCATGTTTGCCAGTGGGTATTTACTTTGTCATCTAGATTATTTCTAGCACTTTGTGATTAATACCTGAACAATGTTTACCCTTTGTGCTCAGTTTGAATATGTCAGTCCCATGGTTATTCCTTCAGGCTTTAGCTTAAGACATTAAAATATTAGTCAATTTATTTTTCTTTTCCTTTTTTGTTTTGTTTTTAAGAAGGAAAATGTGGGGGGAGGTATATGTTTTTTTCTCTTTTTTTTTTCTTTGTTCTTTTTAGGAGGAAATACAGGATTTTTTTATATTCCTAAAAAAATTAATTAAGTTTACAGCATTATCTTAGTTTTAAAAATGGGGATCTGAAAATTGACACAAGTGCAGCTCAAACCTAGAACATCAAAATATCAGTTGGATGTCTGAATTGCTTATATTTTTACCCTAAGAATTTGTCCCAAATTTCATCTATACATTAACTTTGCTTTGTCATTTATGAACTTGCATGTTTATACAAGAATGGAAGAAAATTCAACCTCATCCATGAGTCAAAATATGCCTTTTTCTGGCCAGAATTGACCATGAACCTTTGTTGTGCTTCAACAAATATCAGTCACTGGCCATCTGTTGTTTGACAGGAATGCTTTTTATCCTGTAGAGCTAAGCTGATGTAAACAGTTTGCTGCCACTCAGAAATGTGGTCCTTTTAACCATTCCTCTATCCTTGCCTGGACTTTCCCATTCTTTATTTTTGGTTAAAGTTGGCATTCATTTTCCTGCCACTGACTCCCTCTGCCCCATGAAGTTCTTGGTTTAACCCTACAGAAATCTTTTGCTGCTCAGTGGAGGCTTGGTCTTGAGCTGGTCAAAAAGTGTTCATATACATATATATATATATATATATATGTACATATACATATGTACATATACATATATATGATATATCTCACTGAAGGGTGTTTGAGGAGTCTGTTGTAACTCATTTACATTTTCTTTTTAAGAACCTCAGTGAAGAATTCCTGTCACAGCTGTCATTCCCCATAACACTGGAGGGAATGGGGCAGGCAGAACCCATACAGGTAACACCAAACTCCTACCTACACTCTGGGTACTGTGGACAAATGATGTGGTGCTTACCACTGAGAAGTTTTAAGTGTCCTCTAAACCCTCACCTATTGTCAAATGGTTTGTTTTGTTTTTTAAATTTCAACCAGCATAAGGCAACTTTGCATAAGCCAGCTACTTTGGATGGAAATAATTTTCACTAATAAATATAAATAATAATAAAAAAGAAATGTTGTCAAAATATCAGGGAAGGGCAGCTTATCTTAGTTTTGCACAATATTAATTCTGTTAAAACTGAATACATTTCAGTAAAGGTCAATGTTTGGGCACTTTTAGAGCCACAAATATAAGAGTTTTTCTGTTTCCTTCATCACAACTGGCTCTACATCTCAAGGTGTCGTTATATAATAGAAGTAAACAACATTTCTTTTTACAAGTTGGCTGTACTTGCTAAAATAAAGTAGGATGTTGTGATCGTGATAGTATAAGGATATAACAGAACTTACTCAGGTGGGTAATATCTTTTATTTTACCTAGTGATGCAGCTGGAAAAAAATACTAACTTTCCTCTATGTGATGCCTTTGTGAAGTCACAAATAAGAGGGAAGAGGAAGTTGCATGCAACGAATTTAAATTCTTGAGATGGAAGTAGACTATAAAGAGCAGTAGACTGGCAAATTTCATATTTCAATCTATACTACTCTGTAAAGAGATTATAAAATAATGAGATATATATTGTAGTGGCTCAAGGAAGCAGCTCTTTACTCATGTGAGCGAACACTTAATGCATTTTGCACATAAAACGCCTACAGAGTTCATGCAGGTAAAGGCATAAAATTTTAATGTTTAAGCATTTCAAAGAAGTTATTCAGTTATTCTGATTGCAAGCATTTTTCATATAAGCTTGGAAGAATAGTCAGACTTGTTTAGAGAAAACATAAGTTGAAAATATTGACAGATTTATGAGAGATGTATTTGATTTACTGAATTAAAAAAATCTATACTGAAGTTCAGTTCTCAGAAAATTGTATTTAATGAAACCTCAAAAAATATGGCTATTGAACTTCCTCTGTTTCACATGATAGCCTTCAGGCTGTGATTTTAGGGAAAGAGTGCCCCACACAAAGCTGCATCTAATGGTACTTTCAAGTTAGTCAGATGATTTCAAGAAAATAAATCAATTTTCTTCCTTTGATTACAAATTTGATCCAGTACAGGAACCCTTTCCTCCTTCTAGTAGGCAGTGTCCAAAAAGATGAAAATCCTGGTATAAGGAGTCAGATGTGGTGTTTCCAAAGTCTGAAGGCAGAAAATCCGTGCTGGCAGGCAGTAGTACTCTGTGGGATGGGAAATAAACCAGAGCACACGATGCTACAGGTAGACACTGATAAGTCTAAATGGTAAATAGCTTTTTGTTTATTTGACTGTGGGGGTTACTTTCTCAGTGTATTAAAAAGATAAAAATTTCTATCAAAGAAAAATAACTGCTATCTATTTGCTGCAGGAGTATTTCTACTCCCAGGTTCCTCCACATGTGTAAAAGTACACTGTCTTGTCAGGAAGATCTCATCTCTTAAACTAGCAAATTAAAAGTGTTCACAGCAGGGATTTCAGGATCTATTTTCTGTCTACTTTTCTGCTCTTATTGCCAGTAAGCCCTGTTTTTCCACTGCTATGCTGCAAAGACTGGTTATCAAATGAAATCAGCTTCATATCCTGAAGCAGTCCCTGCAAATACAAGGTCACACTTCAGGTGGTGTCTGCAAAGTAATTTGATTTATTGTTCCTGCACATTTGTGGGGAAGCATGAGGAAATTCTCTCTGATGCATAGGCTTATGTGAGACAATTATATGTATTTTTAACCCCAGAAAAGTGCTGGTTTTTCACTGTCAATGCAATACATGCAAGTCTGTGTAGTCCTCATATTTGGTAAAAGCTCTAATCTAATCAGTTACTGTCCACAAAAGTACATGAAATGGAGTCATGTCCACCCATGCAGATTTAGTAGAGTCTATCAAAATGCTTTTCTTGATCTCAATCACACATTAAAACAAATAAAACAAAAAGAAAAAGGCATATAAATGTGACAAGAAAAATCCTTTTAGCTCCCATACTGACTCCTTTTATAAGCAGACATAGTTCTCCACCTTCATCCACCACACCTCTAACTTCTGCATCAAATGAGGGTAAGCTCTCTGCAGCAGACAAATTCAAATTAAGACTTAACAAAAAAATTAGAGGCATTTACCCTCCCTCTACCCTCAATCAAAAATAATATTCTTTTCTGTTTGTTTTTCACTACCTAGCAATTAAGGGGAAAATAATCAAAATTTTAACTCTTCTACCTCCTTCTTGTCATGAGGACGAAAAAGAGAATTCAGGAATATATACAAGTGTTTCACTCCTTAATTTTACTTTTTAAATCAGCCTGAGAGAACATACTTGTGAAAAATATAGAAATGCCGATGTATAAATATGCACATATATATGTATGTAGAATGTCTTCTAATACTTCAGTCCTCATATTTTCAGCTTTGTCCATTAGTAAAACTGGTTATTACTGCATTGGAAACATACTATTGCAAATATTCCTTTGAATATTTGAGAACTTTTTGATTAAGCCACTTCACACAGTTCCTTATGATAGCAGAAGTAGCTACCTGTTGAAAAAAAGAGACTGCTTGTACCGAAGTCAATCCTCCTTTAAGTCAGAAGTCATGCTCTGTCCAGGGCAGACCTCATATGAAATGAAAAGGGAAAAAGACAAAATTGTATTAGGAGAAAATAGATGATTTGTCTCATTCAATTAAAATTTAGAATAACAAATTGCCAGAAACTAGAATCAATTTTCACGTGATCTACAAACAGTTAGATTGGTCTGACCTTCAGATAAGATTAATTTGCAACTAATAATTCACTGTGTTCTAAGTCTCATTGCATTTACTGCTTTCATAAATCTTCTGCACTTTTTTTTCCACTCTTCTCTGCTCAGTTGCTGCTGTTTAAGTGCTCTGAGAATAAAGAGTCTTGGGATGGTGCCAGATGGTGCTGGGCTAGCTCCAAAATAGAGGAGTGACTCTTCAGCTATCCCTATTCCTCACTCATTATGGACTTAACAGGAAAGAAAATACTAACAGTAGAAGCGCTTGGGTTTTGTTTTGCTTTGTTTATATGTTGAGGGTTTTTTTTATTATTTTTGGAGAGTTGTGGTTTATTTGTTTTTTTAAGGATTCAGAAAGATTTTTAAAGTGGTGTAAAAAAAAAAAAAAAGCTTTTCATCCCAGTCTATGCAAAACTGGCCACCTGCCAGATCAGGTGCAATTAAGACATCCAGAAACAAGAGGTGAATTGAAAAGTAATATGTTGATACCTCATGTCTGTTTTATGGATTTGAGAATTGAATCTGGTGATGGCTTGCAGAATGTTATACATGCTGAGAGAGTAAATTGTTTAATCTGTGCTTTACAGTGTTTCTGCTAATTCTTCCCAAAGTTCTGCCTAATAGCCTACCTCAATTTGGCTTAGTTCTCCCTGTGTCAGCAATTTCATCTCTTTAGAGAACTGGTTCATTTCGAGGTTCAGCTTTAATTTTGGTTGTTATCAGGGATTTTCTTCCTGTATGAAAGACCGGTTTATGAATTAAAAAAAATAAATAAAAAAATCTCGGAAAAAAAATGTAGAAGTTAAGGATTTTCTTTCATTTCATAGGACTTTTTGAAGACACTTCTTGCCTGTATAAATCTTACAACATATATAAGGACATATAACAAGAATTCTGTAAGAACGAATCATGAAGAGTTACCAGTAATAATAATAAGTTTTAGATGCAATGAATTCTTCTGTGAATTTAATACTATTTTTACACATTCAAGAACTGTGGTATAAGCACCTGTGGAAACTTCTGCAAGCATCTCTGATAATAATTGGACCTGGTAATAGAAAAGCAGATGTAAGAAATATAAAACAACACAGTCTGACTGGATCCCATGGTCTTCAGTCTTCCACCTCTGCTATGTGTGTCTTCATAAATGCTGATGGAAAGGAAGGTTCTTAGGGACCTAGAGAGCAAATGATTTTGAGGACACAGCATCCCTTCTCTGCACTGCAAGGCTCTCACAGAGAAGACCTGAATCAGATTAACAGAAAGACCAAGCTATTCTGCTTGTGATGTGTCCCTTCACTGCTTTGAGTCATGCCATCTGCAACTTTTGTAACATTATTTGACATATTTTTTATCCTTTTTTGGCATAAGATTTCCTATTGTGAAATTGGTAGTTCTGCTGTCATCCTCTGGAGCATTGCATATCTTTTGACACCTTAACATTTACACACCTCTGCATTAGCTTTTAGCTCAGAACTGCTTATTACAAGTTCATTTCAGGTCTCTATATTTCTTCCTGCCAGAAGTCCATTCTCTTCTTATTTTTTTCTAACTTGAAGTTTGCAAAAAAAATATGTATTTTGGGGTTTTTTTTATTATTTTTTTTTGTACCTACTGTCAAGTGCTGTATCATTTTAATTCAATCTGCTTATCTCCTGTAGTGTCTTGTTTTGTAGTTCATCTTATCATTTTATTTTCATTGTAAGGAATAACATGTGAGAGGACAATATTTGTAGCTAGTAAAATGAAGGCTATTTTGTAAAAATTACTACTTTCAATGTATCACAGAAATTTCTATGCTTTAGGATCTATTTTTGATGACAGGATCTTGTTCCATTGTCTACCAATAAAGTGACAGCTTTTTTCACTATTTCAAATAAGCTTTAGACCATCAACATTTTGAGCAGAGACCTCCAAGTATTATGTTAGTGATTTGCATGATTTCTAAAAGCAAAAATTCTTATTGTCAGACAGTATTTTTAGTCCAGCTTTCATTTCTTCCAAATATTTCTTTCAATGGGAGGTTTTACGAATTTCAGGAGAGATTTATAGGTAAAGATCTTTTGATCGCTTGATATGATAAGGGTCTAAGCAATCCTGCTAGCAATCTGGTTGACACCAAAATTATAGAGTTGGTTTAGGAACACAAAACGTACTCAGCACTTGAGAGGTCACACCTTGAATCCTGTGTTCAGTTTTAGGCCTCTCACTATGAGAAAGGTATTGATGTGCTGAGAAGGGCATGTCCTGAGAAGGGCAATGGAACTGGGGAATTGTCTTTACCACAAATCTGATGAGGAGCAGCTGAAAGTTTTTAGCTTGCAGAAAAGGAGGTTCAGGAGAGACCTTCTTGCTCTCTAGAACCACCTGAAAGGAAGTTGTAGCAAGATGGGGGTTGGTCTCTTCTCCCAGGTAACAACCAAAAGGTGCAAAGGAAATCACAGAATTACAGAATATTCTGTGCTGGAAGGGACCCACAAGGATCATGGAGTCCAACTCTTAAGTGAAAGGCTCATACAGGGATTAAACTCATGACCTTGGCATTATTACCACCATGCTCTAACCAGTTGAGCTAATGTCAGGGTATCACCTCAAGTTTTACCAGGGAAGGTAAGTGCCTGGATATTAGGATATTAGGAAAAGTTTCTTCATGTCAAGAGTGGACAACAATGAAACAATCTGCCCAGGGAAGTGGTAAAATCACGATCCCTGGAAGTGTTCAGGAAACCTGTAGATGTGGCACTTGGGCAGTTCAGTGATGAACATGTCAGTGCTGGGTTAATTGTTTGACTTGATGATCTCTTTTCCAACTTTAATGATTCTATGATTGTCTGGACTTTGCTTGGATCTTGTCCAATCCCCTGTTTCTTCAGTGCTTTTATGAAAAGTTGAAAGTTGATCCAAATTAATTTCCAAATGAACTGCCCAATACATTAGCAGAAATGATAAAATGCACAAATGAAGTACGTTATTTTAATTGAATTTTGTTGCCGGAGGAAAAGAGAGTGAAGAAAAACTGGAATGACCTTTTAGTTGATGGTGATTTTGTCACTTTGTCTTTTTTATTTCTTTTCTTTTTTACTCCAGAAAATTGATGTATTAATCTGTAATCTCATTAATGTGTTTGCAGTTGTTTTCTTAACGTGTTGCTATTGGCACTACATAAAATAGCCTGATTTTGAACTGTAATTTTTTTCATATATCTGAACGAAAGCCAAAATGAGGATATGCAAACATAGGAATTTACCATATGCAATTATTTTTCAAAGCAGCAGCAGAAAACAGATCATGTCTGGAAGAATAGAAAATTTCCTTTCTGCCAATTTAAAAAAGATTTTTATGAATGTAGAAATCAACAAAATAATTTCCCCATTGCCATATGTTCAGCAAGTCCATGAAAAAGGTACAAATTATTGCTTGCTATATTTTACACATTCTTGCTGTCCTACTGCAAAGCAGTATTAGTTGCATAAGCAATAATTTGTGTCTAAAGGAGAGGAGGATTATGCAGTAGTAAAAGGGCACCTTGTGCTCTGAGTGGCAGTGATGGGAACTCGTTGAGATCATTCATTGTATACCAGTAATTTTAAATTTTACCCAAACAGTAGCAGACATTTTAGAGGAATGTGAATTCCATTTTTGCACATGGTGAAACAGTGTGGGTACTTCTCAGAATCATAATCCCTTCTTGGGTTACTGTGTCTCTCTTTTCTTCTTGGTTTTTGAAAACATTACCATTTCGTATAGATCCTTTTATCCAAAGTGTTTCACCTCATGGTCTGCATTCTTACTTTGGCACACTTCAGCTGTTAACAACACCCACAAATGTTATGAGAGAGGAACCATCCCTTTAAGAATGCAATTTAAACAATCTACCAATTCTTCCTTTCTTTTCCACTGCATAAACCCCAGTGTTTATCTATATGGTTATAGTGCGTGTAATCTCACTTTAAGGAAGTTGAGATAACTTAAACTAACAGACCATCCAAAGTAGCTGTAGTTTCTAGATTCAATTATAGACTGAATCTAAGCCTGGTGTTATGGAGGAAAACTTACTTTATATTTTAAAACAACCCAAGAAAAGTGTATCATTAAAATCAACACTGACCATAGAATATTTTCTGCATTAAAGATGCAATAACATGTATTACTTTGCCCTAGTGATTTTTTCATGTTAGGAGATTAAAAATATGAGAAGTAAAAAAAAAATCTTTCTCATATAATCAGTGAATTTTGTATTGTTGTCACTTACATACAATTATTGAGAGAATTTAATAAACTAATAGGTCTCTTTGTTTCATATTTCCTTTTCTAAGTACAGCTGATGGTTCAGTTGGCAGAGCAAGCACACCTTTAATATTTTCTCTATTGCAAAAGTTCTTGTGTAATTCTTTGAGCCTAAACCATTTTTCCTCTACTGAATCTCCTTTGAACTTTTGCTTTGATTTGGAAACACTTTTCTTTTTATGTCTCTCTACCCTCGGCTGAGGAAAGTCTTGTTTGTATCAGATTTGATTCAACCCTCGTTTGGACTATAGTCATTGAAGTTAATTGTTCTCTGTCTATTGTTTGGCCCTCTTTTTACAGAATGATGATTGCATATATCAAAGCATTTCTCATTACAGACAGTTTTCAGGGATCAAATATTAAACACAAGACTTGCAAAGCACAGCTCCCTCATGAAGTTATTCCCACATTTGATGACAACTCTAGAAGTGATTATATTGATACTGAGCAAAACCATTTCGGTTTTATTGTGAATTTTGCCTATAGGACTGAAATCTGACTGTCTTGTTTACAAAACAATGAGGCTGGGGACATGTCAGGACATTCATCTTCTTCTAAGAGCACTCTTTTGTACTTTTTAATCCTTTTTCTTTCAATTACTAGAGGTCTGATTGAAGAAGCAAGCCAAATACTCACTTGTTTCATTAGCAGTGGAAAGAAAATTGAAGCCTCTCTCCTTAATAGCATATTAGATTGAGGAACACAACTGGAGGCAAAAGATACATCTATTTTCTGAGTCTTAAAAAACCAGAACAAAAACAGAGAACACATCCTGTCTTAGCCAGGAGCAGAGTAGAGTGAGAAGTGAATGGGCACAAAATGTTTTTACCAGAAAAGCAGCCCAGACTTCTCTGAGTCTTAGCCTGCCTTTGCCACCTGCTGATGGACTTTGGGAGGCATTTAGCCATCATGGGCTATAGGTGGGTGAACACACAAGCTACAGAACAGGTTATGCCTTAATTTTGTCTGTTACCCATCTGTCTTGTGTCAGGAACAGAGAAATTAATCATAAATTCTCTTCCTAAAGTCTGACTTGTTTGGCAAGGGAGGAGGGCTCAACAGCTCCCCAGGAGTGCTTTGCACTTGTGGGTGCCTGAGGGTGAATCCAAACTCCCATCGAGTGTGAAAAACAGGGCATTTCTCCACAGAAACGCTCAGGCTCAGGGCAGTCCAAGCATGTGTTTAATCACCTGGATTCAATCCAAGCTCTTTAAACTGTAATTAACAGTGGCAGTTCTCAGCTTCTCTAATTTGCAGAGACCAGTGCAATTTCAGGTGTGCCTGTTTTTTTGTTAGCCTGTTCACTGAGCCTAAGAATGAAATACGCTGCAGATTTACAATTCTTTTGTCATCCCCACAGAACTTCATTTGAGTTTTAAACTAGTGTCATGTGGTATTTGAGTTCCCACAGTGTACCTGAAGAAAGTGATTGGATATTTTCTGAAAGATTATAAAATTAATGGAGCCCCTGATAATTTTTAGCAGCAGTATCATCAGTTTTCTAGAAAGAAACAAATAAACAACTTCACCTTCCTAAAAACCAAACCCCTGAACTGAGAGTAAATGAGGGTGGAACTGTTATTAAACTGTTTTATTTTGAAATTAAAAATATTTTTGCATAAGCAGACAATGTGTGTTTGTTCTTAATTCTGATATTAGTTTTACTGTTAGGTAAAATACAAATCTGAGGTGGATATTGTTGCAGTGCATGATTTAGGTTTTTGAATTTGTTTTTGTATTTTGTTATTTGTCTGTACTTGGTTTTTTCCATTCCAAAATACCCTACCCCCCATTCCCTGATGACCCCTGTGGTATCCCCCCTGATGTAACCCTACCCCCTTCCCTTTCCCGATTGGCCCAGAGTGTTCCTTGCCCAGGGGGTGACCTGGGAAAAGGGGATACAGAGCCAAGCACATGATTTGGCTTCCAGTCCTGGCTCTGCTCTGCACATAGAGCCAGGACAGAAATAAACACCTTTTCCTACCTGAGCCAGACCCATTCCTCGTTTCCAAGCCTTATCCACGCTTCCCACGAGCAGATTTGGAGGAACTCACACAGAAGGTTATAAGTTGGTCTGGGGGCTGCTTGGCCGGTAAAAGCATCCCCACGGACACGCCAATTTATAGGATATCTCTAAACATCAGTATGTATGATGATAAATACAAGATAAACATGGATACTGTCTTACAGAGTGTCATATCAAAGTTTCAAAACTTCAAAGTATTGGGCTGCTCTTTTTGGCTCTCCTGGCTTCCTGCAGATTCCCTTCTATCTTGCTCTAACCTATGTTTTCATAATGAAAAGAAGTTATGATCTCCAGAATGGAACAGGATAAAGGACAGGTTGAAGGTGGACATATTTGCTGACTTTGAATAGCCAGTAAATTTAGGTATAAAGCTGAAGTTTTCTGTTTAAACAGCCATCAACTCAAACACATGTAAAATGTAAGAACCGCATATAGGCTGTGGGCAAACACTAATACGTTGCATAGCTTGTTTACACGTGGTTATTTTAAGTAATGTTGGCCCCTATGGTTTTATTTGGGAAATCTGCTTTTTTGGTTCCTGATGTCACAGGTGAATATTTCATGCCTGTGCTTGCATTTTTTAATACTATGACAAACACAGGCAGAAATGAAAATTGTGAGACATGGTTATTTGAATACATATGATGTATAAAAGAAAATATATGGTTTGCTCACTTAGTTTAAGAAAAAAAGAAGCTTAAAAAAATAATTACAGAATTAATGATCTGGAGGCAAAATGCAACAACCTGATTTGTCTCAAGCATTTCTAATACTTTGATGCTGCTGGATTAATGCATAAAAACTCTTGGGCTTTTCACAGTGCCACCAGAGGATTTTAGGGGTTTGTTGTCGGACTTCAATAGTATCTTATAAATTGTAATTTTTTCAGTTGTTCACTATTAATATTTTACATTTTTACATGTCTGTATACTCCAGTATTTACAATTACTTTGCTGAAATTTGAAGAGTTAGAATAAACATAATTATAGAAGAAAATGAGGAAGTACTGGTTAGAGTATTTGCAGAATAACTTTATTTCACTTCCATTCTGCTTGAATCAGTAAAAAATTGTAATCAAAAGAAAAACATTGCTGTGATTTTTTTTTTCAATATATCCCTGATTTGCCTTGATGGAGGAATTTAATTTTAATATTTCACATCTTCTGTTTTCCCCACTAAGACTTCTGCTACTATTGATAAGGATTTTTCCTGTAATTTTCTCTTTGCAATGCTTGCTGAAGCATAGCCCAGATAAACAAAAAATAATCAGTTGGAGCTGAATATTCTAACATAATTTAAAGTTCTATTTTAAGTGTTCTGAATGAGAAACCAGCCTAGATATTCTTGTGCATTATAATTACAAAGCTATGATCCAAAATTTTATTATTGTCTTTTTCACAGATTTCCTAATCCTTCTAATTGTTGATTTTTCTCAACACCACTGTCAGCGGGTGCAGTTGGAAACAGACTTCTTTCATCCAGCTTCTGTTAAACAGTAGAATTCATATTGCTCTGTTCTCACTCAAGGATATTCAGATACAGAATGTAAGGCTGCTGTTCTACTGCAACACAGTTTTAATTTGGTGGGCAGTCATTTTGAAGCTGAGGCAAATTAGCTCACCAGATTCAAGTGCATGATGGAGCAGACTGTTATTCTTTGTACATGTATTTTATATATATATATATATATACACTTTTATTTACATACATATGCATAGATATAAGATGGGTGTGAGAGGCCCCTTTTGTGCTGAAATGGTGTCCTGCCTGCTGCCCATCAGCTGGAGCACAGTGGAACCAGTTATTCTCAGGAATAATCCCAGTGATTCCTTCAGGAGGAAAACACAGTGAGTGAATGCATAGCAGGAGTGTATTGACCTGCCAGTAGACTTGACTGCCAAATATAGAGTCAGCCACTGTGCTTCCCCAGCACTGCAAAGCTGTAAAGCTGTGAGCAGTGGTTTCACTAAGAGACATTATGTGGTTTAAAGGCTGACCTCCTCCTGCTTGATTTCTTGTGAGGCAGGGAGCTGGCAGGGAGCTGGCCTGCACTGTCCAGCTCTCACAACAGGCAAACACATCAAAGGTGACAATTGGGGGGTTGTGATAGCTGTAAGATAGAAATACACAGAGCACAGCACAGTGAAATTGAGGGCAAAAGAGGAAGTGAGGAGGATGGGATAGAGCCATGTACAATGGAATAAATTAGTTCCTTCAGTGTGAAATGAAAAGAAGACGTGAATGCTCTGAAATAATCAGCACACAAAGCTCTGCTGCAGGAAAGTGGATTGCCTGGGAAAATTATTTTTCTCTACAGATACCACAAGCACTGCTTCTTAAAGAAAAAACAAATTCATGTGGGAGATATCGTCAAACAAATGTGAAAAAGGAATTATCCAGGACTACTTTTTTTTCTTAACTTATTTTGTAGAGACTAAACAACAATAAAGTTGTCAGAGTTAATTCTTGAATATATTTCTTTTGTATTTTCCTTTACGGTTTTGTAGTATGTGAGTACCACCCCTTTGGTCCCTGAAGGACACACTCCACATGAGCAGATCATGTAAAATAGCTCATTCCTTTTGTTCCTCTCTTTGATTACCCACTCTGCAAAGATGGCTGAGCCATGGTAAACAGCAATGCCCTTTACATGTCTCATGATGCCTTCAAATATCCATGAAAGTAACCAAGATCCTTGTTTAACACAAATTGTTGTTATTATCATATGTACCATTGCTTTTATATTTTTACTTTTAAGCAAGTCTGTTCATTAGATTAACCAGCTTCACTCAGTAATAAAAGCTGAGTCATTAACTCTAAAATTACTAAGAAATGAATGCTATTAATTTTTGAGATATGAACTAAAACTTTTAATCTAAACAGATCCAGGACTACATGAGTCAAAAATACCTTTCTGTCTGGGATGGAGTCACAGGCATGGACAAGTTGCCAGCAGACAGGCTGTCAGTATCATTACCCAGAGATTCTGACAGAAGTTGATGCTTCCAATATCTTCAACATGATGCCTGAGGTTGCCATCAGGTACTGAGAATGTCTTAATCCCAGGCCACGTTGGGAGTATTGAATGAGAAATCAAGCTGGGGTTTTTTTTACCAGAACATCCGAAGTTTACGGGGCTTCTCTCTTGGAAATTAATATTAAACCAATAATTTGGTGATTACTCCTATGGTTTAGGACCCTGTAGAGGTGAAATGGGTGCAAAGAAAGAGCTCTGAGTTTACATTAGGGACTATATAAAAGCACCATGCAGAAACCTGGGTTTGGATACTTCTTGCCAACATCAATAGTGGAAACCACCTAGAGTTTCTAAGACGTGTCTGTCTCAGTCTCTTGATTATAGCTTGTTGTTTTAGACTCACGGGGATAATGATCAGAAATCTTTTTCTCATTTCTCAAAGAAAATATCAGTATTACAAACATAAAAATCTAGGCAAGCTTCATCCTACCCGTACTATCTTCCCAGCACGTAAAGTGGGATGCCCCCAAGCCCCTTTGATTTGTCTCAGTGCTTTGCTGGGTGTTTGCTGGCTTTTACACAGTTTAGTATCAGCCGCTGGAATGATGCAGAGGATTCAACACCTAGCCTGGGTCTACCAGGCAGCACACAGGTCATGCAGCCAAATGAATGTTGTCAGGAGGCAATATCTGTACTGGGAAGGCTTCATATGGGTTCAGCATCAGGAAGGCTGTACAGAGGCACCTCAGCTGCATTTGTAGTATGTAAATTTAGAGTTATGGTGACATAATTTGATGGTGAGCACAAGAGGTTAATGGATACAGCAGTGTCTTGAAAAGGAGACAGTGTTTTTTCAAAAAAATGAGACCTCTATCTGGGGGTTTTTGTGCATGTACAGCACTACAGTTGAGGTAAGAGATGTCTTTTGACTGTAACATGCTCCAAAAGTGATCAAATACTAGAACTCATTTAGTGCAGCTTTCTGCAACCAAAAATGTGGGTGTGAGAATGTGTCAAAACCAGTTGGTGTGTAACTACCCCAGCTCTATATTTGATTTTGCAGGAAACAAGTCTACTCAGTTTTTTCTTTTCCCAAATAAAGAGATAATTGTTTCCCTTATTTATTTCATATTTCCATGATTTTGTCGGTTTGTGGCTAAGTAGGGAATATAAATTAAAAGTATACATTTCTATTAGATAATTCAGGAATGGAGCCATGAAGAATCTAATGCAAGTAAGTACTGCTTACAATTTCAGTGGGATCAGTTCTGGACAACATTTTAACTTTAGGAAAAAAACATATATGCCTATACTACAGAAATATCACTACTTTTATTTGCCATGTAGGAAGTCCACAATATTTTCTGTAGCGAATTAATAATTTCAAAATCAAATGTTTATCACTCAAATCCAACTTGTTCCTCCTAGAATTGATTTTGCCAGCTGACACTAAACTTGTTGTAATTATATGAGTCTAATGGTTAGGAAATGGGTTTCATTAGGAGGAAATAAATAAAAAACCCCTCATTTAATTAAAACTTGATTCTAAAATTTCTAGTGATTTTAAAAGCATAAATTATGTTAATTGGAAAGATAGATAATTTTTTTTTTTTTGCACAGAGCTATACCATGCATTAATAGATTATCTGTACTATTAATCTTGTTGTTTCATTTCAGATTAAATATATTTATTTTTCTGTTTCACAGGTTTTTGAATAATAACCAAATTTGAAAGATTTCACAAAATTGCTTTGAAAGGCTTAAAAATCTGCAAAATGTGTAACTCAAAATAGAAACCTCTCCTGGATGACCCTCAATAGTTAAACTGGGATTATTAGTTATTAAAAAATAATTTAAAACATTTAAGTACAAGACAGCTTATTCACTGCCTGCCATACTTAGTTTATACTTACTGAAAATTGTTCAATAAAAGGTGATTGGTCTAATGAAGCAATGAGAAATAATTTGTTCTATATGTTTTATGTCTACTCGCCTGATTTTGAAAAAGGACTACAAAGACTGATCCTTTCTGCTGATGACTTCCTTTTAATTTTAATGACTAACAATAACTACTCTTGCTTATGTTTATATTTTGAGGAAATTCGTGATATTGCATTTCATATCATGAACAAAAGACAAAATATTATTCAATACAACTTTGATGTTGAACAGTTTCTGTGTAAAAACCCAGCATATTAATTGACTCTGATCAACTTATGTATAGAAACTATGAGTATATAAGGTTTAGCCAAAGTCTGCTTTAACATTAATGTAATTAACTCATTGAAGGTGAAGATCATGAACATGTAGAAGAGAGATTAGGTCAATCTTTATACGACAGAAAGCTTAATACAATTAATAGTAATAACATGTGCACATAGACCAGATAAAGAATTAAAATTATCAAAGATAATTAACAGAAATTTTGAACAGGGACAGAGTAAAATGTATGCCACAGTTCTTCAAGAACTTCAGTCAAAATATAATGCTAAATAATTTACCACAATTTCTAAGAATATGTGCAGCCCATGAAAGGTATAAAGGTTTACACATCCAAAATTCTATTTTGGGGAGAAAAAAGGGTACTTTTAGATCTATATACTAATAAGACTATTTTCAGCATTTCAGAAAGCAAAATTCCTCAAGTAAGGGTTTTAATTGTTGATCTGTGAGCACCTAGGAGACAAGAATAGATTTTTCAGCTGATAGAATTCACCTTTCATCCTTCTTGTGACTTTTGTCTGAGGCAGAAGTATTGGATGATACTTTAACTTCACACACTTTCACACACTTTCACTGGATGTTCTTACAAGCAGCCTATGAAAATACAATCTAGATGAAGGAACTAACTGACCGATGGGTAATCACCACCTGGGAAAACTTTATGGTAGCTCCTGGTGGTCAGCAGTTTACCTGGAAGGATAATGTGAGTGAAATTTATTCTCAGTTCAGCCTGTAGTCAAAGTCAAAGTGTTTGTCAGAAACCAGCTGTAAAGTTGTTCCCAAGGCAAGGTATTTATAGATGAAAGTGCAGTGGGAAAAGAAAGAACGGATTGTGAAAGCAGTTTATTGGAATGTTCCTTTTCCTGCTTTACCATCACAGAACTGAGAAAGCAAAAGATTTACCAACCATATCCAGACACTACTCAGCAATGCAGACCTGTTTTATCTTACCTCAGCTTCAGTGTGGTTTTAATTTGTTACAGTTACAACAGCTCTGTTTGCTCCTGATAATATACAATACCTGGCTGCTTAATGCAGGTCAAATTTTGTCCCTTTCGGCTCAGTACAACAGAGAACACCCAAATCTTCTCTTATATAGTGTTTGGCAAATGAACTAATCCAAGTAGAGGAAGAGTAAGACACACAGCCGTCCCTATAAGTCATAAAGCTATTTCAATTTCTGTGTATCTGCAGCACACCGCAGAAGGCAGAATAGAAAAGTGCTTTCTGTTATATATTTTCCTGTCATAGCATTGTCTAGAAAGAAAGCTTATGGTTAATTTGTTTATTGCAAGCCTCTGAGGAAAACATAGAGCAAACCTGCCCACTAACCTACCACCAGCTACAGTGGTATCAATTAAAAAAAAGAAAACAACATTAATGCTGTCACCTTCTCCCTGTGTAATCTTCTTCGCTTGATGTACTTTTTCTTTACCAGAAAGCTGAGAAATTGACTTCATTCATACAAGTGCTAATCGCTGCACTGAAGTTTTCTACTTAACTATTTTTTATCAGATTTTAACTTCTGACAGCTTTCACTGTATTTTTACAACTTCCAACAAATAATGTGGAAGCCTGTGTTTTATTTTTTTTTAATGCTTTAATATTTGCCTTTGTGTGTATTAAAGTATTCATCTAAACCATTAGAGCTTTCAAGATCCATGACAATTAGGCTGTTTTTTGGCTGTTAAGGGTTTGGATGGATCAATATTTAATTCAGATTTGTCTCCAATTTATATGGTAATCATCTATTTTATACTCAATGTGTATCATACAGATGGTTGATTTAATAAAATCTGTACTTCTTCTCATAAATACAACTTTTACAGAATGAAGACATTGCTCAAACTCCCACTATAATTAAAGGAATCTTGAATGAGATGGGTTGACTAGTGATTTTTATAGATTTTGATAACACCTATAAACACATAGCAACCACATCTCAGTTGGAAGACCCTAAACATTTTTCCAAGATGTTATCCCTTATATTTTTCTGGGTTTGTTTTGTTTTGTTTTTTGTTTGGTTTGTTTTTGTTTTTTGTGTGTGTGTTTTTTTTTAATTTGGTCCCTTCCTTCCCTCCTTCCTTCCTTCCTTCCTTCCTTCCTTCCTTCCTTCCTTCCTCCCTCCCTCCCTCCCTCCCTCCCTTAAAGATAATAATTGTATTGAGTTGCAAACCCTGTTTTTATACTAGTCCACATGATTGCTTCTTTGTGATGTTGTTCTAATTCAATTCTTTGGGCTGGGTGGGAGATATTTGAGTTTTTCAGTTATTCACAGTCTCAAAGCTAGACTCAATTCCTATTATAAGCACACTCTCTTAACTTCTCCTTTTGAAATGAGGAACTCCAACCACAGTCATTCCTTTTCTTCCTGATGCTGTATGAAAAAAAAATAAATTAAAGATTTGTTATAGTTTCAGAGCACACAGAAAGCCCCACATGCTTGTGCATACCTTGCCACGTACACATAAATAGAGTCTGGATGATGGCATGACAACATTAATGGATGTAGGGAAAACTGGCTTATTTACTAGGAGAAGAACAGAGGTTCTGTGGTATAAGGTGCTCTGGTATACGACAAGTCAGGCCACAGTACCTTCAATTAAAAGCAGGGCTGCCTGTCATACTGCTTTGGAAATTGCTCTTCCCTTACAGAACCTAGGACTGTTACTTAAGACATGTAGGAATATGGCCTGGAGCTTTTCATCCCTCTGGGACTGTTCTTGAGGCAGGTCTCACTGGCTCACTGGCTCACAGGAGAGGTGCAGTACTCCAAAACTGGATGTACCTTCTTAGGAATGCTGGGGTGTTGATTTGTAATTGTGTGCCTGAAGATCACCACTGCTGCACTTTTGCAGCTCAGCAGCAGTTAAAAGACAGGATTTGAGTCATGTTTTCTCCAGGTCAGGATACGTCATTGTTACAGTGGACAGTGCAGAATCACTCATTTCTACAGGTGGACACCAGAGCATGTACACCATGGGAGGTGTACAGCTAACATATGAATACAGACTGTCTAACATGTGGATGTCCTGCAAGACAGTGCTCTTTGTAGACAATCAACCACAGGTTCCAGAATTATAGTCTGGTCGTGGTGCCTCATTAGAAGGCAAGTTACCAGTATGAAAACTCTACCTCTAATGTATACAGAGGCTGATGCTGGATTAAGATCCCTCCATTGGTCAGTGGGAGCATGGTACAGAGATTTGCTGGATCTACTCCTCCCACATGATGTCCCATCCACAGATTAGAGACGACTCTGAGCCTGTCCTGCTCCAGGGATTTTTAACAATAAGGTGCACATGATGTGCATGATGAACTGGGCATCATTCAAACATCAGAGGACTGCTTCAGAGGCAGAACAGTCATGTGAGGTGCCTTCTGGGTGTGAGTTTAATTCACTGTTTCACATCTTAATTCTGAGCAGAAGCCAAAGGGCCAGCCAAGTCAACATAGACCAGGCCAGGTCAGCATGAGAACAGCCATTCCTATCAAAACAGTGGTTCATTAAAATCTGCTTTGTCTTTTATTTAAAAACTTCTAAGGATGGGGGTTCCTTATCCTTAGGTTATCTAATCTAGTACTTCTAAGACTACTTTCTGTTTCAGCCACATAAATTAGGAAATTTTTTTTTCCTTTTGGTGATATTTTACATTTTGTAGGGTAGGGAAGTATCTTACTTGTTTTTTGTTTCTCTTTTTCTCCTGGATTATAACCCCCATATTTTCTGAAAGAATGCTTTTTCTAGGCCGCATCTCCTTTGATATTCTTCCCTTGACTTTTTAAAATTTATTTATGTAATACCCTAAATTAGACTTCAGTCATGCTGACTAATGAAGAAGGATTTCTTTGTGTCTTGTATAGAGTAGTCCCACTGATATTTCTTCTCAGTATTTTATGCATACACTTTATGCATGCACTTTATGCCTACTGCTATATAACTATTCCCATTAGTTGCACCTTTTTATTTCAGTACATTTCTAGAACACACCAAGAACATTTTGAATTTTAGACTTACATTCCCTCCAGATTTTTAAATTAAAATACACACTCACAGCAGTGCTGAACAAGGAACAGTTCCTGTACAATCCAGTGAATCCCCTTGTTAATGACCACAGACCATTTCAAATCAGAAGAGTACTGCATCCTTCTTACAGTATTTTTTTCCAGAGCACAGGTCACCCTCAATGTTTCCCTGGAGGAAGGGTGGCAAACAAAACCAAAACATATATTACTGGACTCATGTTTGCCTCCAAGCTGGTTTTGCATCTCCACATGCACAGAGGAATGTCTCCCATTTGAAGTCTCTGCAGCCCAAGGAATAGAAGAGCTGTTGCTGCCCCTCTTATTGGAGCCTTGTGTGCACTATTTACCAGGAAAAGCAGAACTTGCAGATTTTTCTCTCGGATACTTGCAAAGTACTTTCGTTACATTACCTATAAATGAAGGGAGCTGTACACTACAAAAGGTCAACTTATTGTCTCTTTCTTCTGCCTTTGTATAACCCTCTAGAAGTCCTGGAGCTACTTTTGTTTTGACACCTTGAGAAGCAGAAGTTGTATAGATGACTCAAAGGTTTTGGAGGTGGAAATCCAAGGCAGAATCACTTGCTTTTGACCTACCATGGACGTAGAAATCACTGAGAGTAAACTAAATTTGGGAACAGGAATCTCCTATTTGTATTTAATTTTGACAAGTTCATGTTGGATATCACATATTGATGTGCACAGCTGAGTGAATCTCTGATGGAACTTGGACTTTGATTAATCTTTAACCTGGCTAAAACAGTGAAAAAGGGTTACATTTCCTTTTAAATAAAATTTTCACAGTATAATAAAGCAACTTGGGGAAAAAACCATGACTACTTCATTCCTACTCATAATCAGGAAAAATCATATGAAAACTTGTTTGAGACAATTCAGATAAAGAACTGCTTATATACAGAGGTGTTTGGGCAAATCTAGGCCTTGACTGGTTTTAGATAACCACTGTAAAAGAGACTTTTTATTTGAAAAGGTCTTCCCATAAATCAGGTGAAATTCCCAACTCTGAACACCTAAATATTCTTCATATTTGTGAAAAAGAGCTGCATTTGGCTTTTTTATGCTTTTGTCTGCTTGCTTGACTATTACTCTGTTTATGGTAATGAAGAGCTAATATTTGCTCACTGTATGTAAGAAGTAGCAAAAAAAAGAAACAGAAATCTGTTTACCAACACTTAACACATGCTATTCCCTTTAGAGTTCACTTTTCAGCATAGTGAATCCTTTATTCCCACCTTAGCACAAAAGAGGAGGGAACCTAGGTGAGAAAGCAGAGCAAAGCCCTTTGATGTAGATAAAAATACAGCCACTGAAGCACAAAGACAGAAAGCAGCAGAATACAGATTGACTCACTCCCCTCTCAATTACCCTTCCTCCTCCTGAAAAACTAGATTCCTGAGGTGTGCTGCTTCCCAATACATGAAATGGGAGGGGAAGAACCCAGTGGCAGGTTGGGGATGCAGCTCTTATGATATCTGACACAAAGCTAAGCCTGTGAGAATAGCTTTTGGGCTGCAAAAATGAGAGATTTGAGGACACTGCCAGATTTAAGGAATTGTGATACAAGGTGTGCTATTAATGCTCAGAAGTCAGTGGTTGGCCACAGTATAAAATTTTATGTTATGACAGGGATTTATGAGTTATTTCTCTTTAGTATTTTATTTTTGTGTAAAGTGAGTGGATGAGGTTCTTTCATGCTTTTGACTGGAATACTGCCCCAAGAAAAGTAAGTCAGCGTTTCAAAGTTGATTTTGAATTGAGATTTTTCTTTAAGTAGCACATACAGTTCTGGATGCTGCCAGGATGGAACTGGCATCTTGTTAGGAATACATACTGAGTCCTCAAAAACCGATATGATCATGGACAAAGACCCTCTAACTAATTAAAGTTAGGAAGTGGTATGTTTATTCACCAGCGTGCAGCACTGGAGTCATCTCCAAAAGGTGTGACCGCCCCAAACAAGGTTCTTTGCCCTCTATTTATTTTCCAAGACCTTACATACAATACATATGCATAACCCCAGCACCTCCTATCCCCATTTGGTATTAAAATGAGGCTATTAGTTCTTCATGCGTGCACAGTTGTTCTCTTGAATTGGATAAGTGGTCTCGAATTGGGTCAGTGGTCTCAAGGGATGAAGCCAGGAGAGTCTTCATCAGGTCTCTGTGACCCTCTGGCACGATCCAAGGTCCCCTGCTTCATGATTGATTGATCTAAAGTCCAGCTACTGGCCATTGTTCTTACTGGTTTCAATCTGTTCTTATAATGGTTCACTTACTCCACTTTCTTCTGTAAACATGCTCATAATATAACAAATAGCTCTAGCTTAAGTGTCTAATAATCATTAGCCTACCATTTACTTATCTAACTTACACCCTGATCAATATAAATTGCTTCTGACTCTTAGCTAAAATCTTAACTCTTTAAAATCATGATTCAATATGGCTACATTAATTAGCAAATTTTGTTGCATTTTATTCTTGCTGGCAGATGACCGTCTACAAGGGGTTTAGGAACATGATTCTGTTCAAATTGAAGGTAGAAGAGTTACAGAGAGGCAGTTCCTAGACATGCTGAGTGTTCATTTCCCTTGAACAACAACCGCTAGCATTCGAACTAGTAGTGCCAGGAGCTCTTCACAGGCCATGGGGAAAACCTAGTTTAGAGAAGGTATTAAGGAAACTTCCCTATCCCATTATGCAGGAGCCACTCTTGGCAGTCCCACTCGCACCTTCTGTGCTGGGACCCAGGTCCCTTCACAGCTGCACCTGCCACACTCACACAGTCAGACAGATGAGCACTGGAAGAGAAGAAGGCACTACAAACAAAATTATGAGCATGTGCTGTTGGTTTTTTTCCCCCAGAAACTATTTTGAATAATGAGTTGCATTAAACAACTAATTTGTTTTGAAAAAAATTACAATTGATTGAGTGAATAAAATAAACTATTAATGTCATGCCATATATATTTCATCACTGGAAACAATGTAATTTCCCATAAATACAAATTTATTTGATTACAGGAAAGATAACCATTTGAATAAAAGATAATTGTGTCTGACATTAATGGCTTTTATTTTTTGTTGTTGCAATTTATCTCTCCAGTTATCTGTACAAGAATAAATTTCTCACAGTAGAACAACGGGCATTTCCAGAATATCTGTAGCAGATTCAAAACTATTTGCTGAAATCTCTTCTTCAAATTTTAGAGAAACATTATTATTATTAACAATAATAACAATAACAATAACAACAACAATAATAATAATAATAATAATAATAATCTCGTGCCCTGAAATATGGAAATCTGTATTTTAGAACTTGATAAATTAATTCTGTAAGTACAGCCACAGTTTCCATAATAAAAAATTGCCACCGTTATCTTGCTTTAGAATGATAATAGTCTAACTAGGGCTCCTACAGAAGGAGTCTCCTGCCCATTTTTCTTTACCAGTGTAGAAACACAAACAACCGCTGCAAAAAACTGCAATGTAATTTGGCACATGGTGGCCAAATAAACTAACAAATCCAATTCTGTGTGTCTTCCTCTCCAAAAAAATACAAAAAACCCCAAGAAACACGTACAGAACTGAATAACAAAAAGAAAAGAAACTGAAATTAAGAAATTTCATATTGAGAAGGACAAATGCCACTGAAATATTACTTGAGATGTTATTCCGTAATAGTAGCACTTAATAATTTAATGTTTACCTTTGAAAAGCATTTTGAAAATTAATGATGTCTTTGGGGTTGCAGTCAAAGTAAAATTTTCATTTTTTGTTGTAAAACTACAATAAAACCAATTATGACTTCCTATTGCAAACAAATGTTCATGTTAGCAAAACAAAATTAACTGCTGAGAATAAAATTCTAAGGTCATATAATTACCAAAAGAATAGTTAATTATTTCTCAAATGTTTCTGTGTCATTACTTAATAATGCTACCAATAAAGTCGTCACAACAAGATATGCTATATAGACAATACCATGTTTTTGATGCATTATCCTCAGAATTTTTTTCAGCTTTACCTTCTAGCAATTGCAATACAAATATTTGCTCAGCTCTGTGTATCTGAGCATGCATCTTAAACACAGATGCAGACATGTAAAATGGTGATAGTGAAAATACAGAAATAACACTTAAAAACTGATTCAAGCTCATTCTAATGTGTTTCACTTTCTTGTGTCACTCGTAATGCACTGAACTCTGGCACAAGAAGCCCAGAGAGTCTGTGGAGTCTCCATCCTCTGAGATGCTCAAAATCCATCTAGACATGGTCCTGAGAAACTGACTTTAAGTGGCCCTGACGGAGCAGGACAAGGCTGGACCAGATGTCCTACAGAGATCCCTTCCAACCTCAATTATTCTGTGATTCTGTAAAAAACACTTATTCTCTGTTGGAAAAAAGTTCAATTACAATTTTATTAATAGCTCTGATAAGGGAAAATGATGGGCATTTGAGCTCAGCTTCATATCAGGTCACTCTTTCCTCAGTTTTGCAATTCCTGCCAAATATCATCATGCTTTGGAGAAAAAATATAATGCTGATGGTTTGGATGTAACAAACTAAGCTTTTATTTGTAGATAGAAGGCTCTTTTATTAGGTGGCTGGTCATGTTAGAAAGAAAGACAAAATTTTGTGCAAGAAAGCATTTATTTTGAATTTGAAAAGAAGCTTCATCTTGCAAATCTAAGTACACATGAGAATAGTGTCTTAAAATTAAATTAAATACATAGCAGGTCATCTCTCAGAGAAAAATTGGACCAGAAAAATATTAAAAGAGGAAATGGAAGAAGAAAGAATTGAGTCATAATGTCTCTGAGAGGTACTAAAACAGCATATAACATGGAAATATGACTTTAATATNAAATAAAATAAAATAAAATAAAATAAAATAAAATAAAATAAAATAAAATAAAATAAAGTAAAGTTGTGACCAAGCCCTTTTCTAGAGGTGCTAGGATATCCTTGCGCATTTTGGAAAATTCTTCAAAGGAATTTTGCCACCTTAAAAATAGAGCCTGTTTCAGGAAGGAAAACATGATTAATTTATTTGTTTCAAGCTCTTGCTTGGTTTCTAACTAATTAAACTTCACTTTTCCGTACCATAAACTTTTTCCATTTAATTGTATTTTTTATCAGGATTTCACTGAAATTTTGGATCATGCTGTTTCAACCTTTCGTGTACCATCCTCAGAAGAGCATCTTACTTCATTGCACCACACTAAAACGAGTCTCATTAACCTTTTTATATGGTGGGTGACATTCAGAGGCAGTATCAGCTTCAAGTCTTGAATCCCTGCCAAAATAGTCAAGCTTAGATGTTTAAAGTTTGGTTTCTCAATCTGTAGTTGAAATTTCCAGATCAAAGCAGCCTCATTTGTAGTGATTGGAGTCTTTAGATACCAAGGTAAAAATATTCTTGTCCTGCCCTTATAGTTAGGAGGTAATTTGTATGTTCTGTCAAAGTCAGAAGAGTAACAGTATTGAATTATTTATGAGGAGACTCCTTGACTATTCATAATTTTTAAAAAGTCAAAAAACTGTGCCGGTGTCAAAACTCATGTTAAATATTCAACTCACCATTGATAAATTTCTCTTGAAGCTTTGATGTTGGTAATCAATAGTAGTCATGGAAGGATGGTTTACTGACTTGTGCATTGCTTTGCATTCTTATGCAAGGCATTTCACCTGTTCACAGCTATCTAAAACCTGCCAATACAACAAATAGTCTGATAAGATTATGAATTTTCTCTACAGCCTCTCAAAATTAAAATTTTCAACCCGTGAAACCACCTTCTGAAAAATGTCTTCTGCTCTCCCACAAGATTGTATCACAGGAGATTTCAGCTGGACCGTGCCTTTTACCTATTTTATTCTGGTCCTTCTCACTCAGAGAAATTTTCCTTAGGCAAAATATGCATTTAATGTACAATTCAAAATCAGACTAAAAATTGGAGCTGATTTTTTTTCTGCCTTCATGAAAGAAAAATGGCAAATTACTTGGACATTCATGCTGCTGCTCTAGTGTCATCCCAAACATGCTGTTGCTAAGCTAGTCCAGGTCTCAAAGCAGTGAAGAGAGCTCTACGTCTACAGGAGCATCTGGGAAGCATGGGAAGTTAATTTGAACATTAGATGTCAGAGTTGCTGGGAGATAATGAGAGCAAATAAAAACAACTTAAACGGATTTAATGTCACTGAGAAAGCTGCGTTGTTTTC
Source organism: Trochalopteron elliotii (assembly GCA_024734555.1). Classification (NCBI taxonomy): domain Eukaryota; kingdom Metazoa; phylum Chordata; class Aves; order Passeriformes; family Leiothrichidae; genus Trochalopteron; species Trochalopteron elliotii. The sequence goes on from JANPWX010000043.1 coordinate 1,950,614, forward strand.
CCCTTTTTTTATCTCTGGCAGTGGGTAGTAGGCTGTGGGCATGAATGCTTAATTTCTAATAAGAGGATGAAAAGTAAGCCAAAATTTAAAAGAATTATTAGAGAATTAGGCTCCAAATGACATCTGGAGGGAAAAGTGATTGTAATGCAAATGTTCCATTTTACAAGAGATAGATTTAAAGGAACTCATGTCATATTACTCTAGAAAGAAAATGTCCTTTTTATTCTAGAAAGTAATACACATTAAACAGAAGTTCCCACCAATGGCTTAGTTTGGAAATGAGCTGCATTTGTGAAAAGCTCGTGCCAGGTTTTCTCCTCCAATGCATTCCATCTGCAGCTGCCTATCACCATTGCCACAAGCATTTTTCCATGGATATAGTATCATTCTCTTTCTTAATGCAACTAAAAAAAGGTCACCATGTATTTTACTGGGCTATTAGAGTATGTGCTTAGCCAAATTAGTACAGTCCTTTAGAAAACAGATACAGTATACACATATGCTGTTATCATTTCTGAAGTGTTTTGGAACTGCTTGGATTGTTTAATACATTTTTCTTAAAGTATTATAAACAAAACAAAAAATAGTTCCCATTTCCTTTCCCCATCCAGTTTTTATAAAACAGATTTTTTTTTTTTTCACACAGCTCATTAATACCTATCCCTGAACAATGTTTATCCTTTTGGATAAATGAATAGATCAAAAATATCTCGTAAAGGTGTATTGCAAGGGCTGGTGGAAGGAAAATTATATCAGGATTGCTTTTTCTCACCAGTTTGAATGTCAGTGTTGCTAGTAATAATCTCCAGACAAACAAATTCAGAAAGCTTTTGACAAGAGCATTTTTTTGTTGTTTTGCTAGAAAGTGCCTTCATTTGCAATTCTAATAGTACAGAACATTAAAAACAGGCTGTGAATGTATTTCTATCCTGCTGCAGCAATAACTTTAGAGCCAAAAAATTGCTTAAAAGTGTTTCAAGGTAAATGCTATTTTCATAGTATCTGGAGTAAAAAGAGCTTTCACATATAATCCCTCTTCTTTACTTGTAGGTCAATTTTGATTTCCTCACATTTCAAATTTGCACTTTTAAAAAATAATTTATATTGAGAAAAGTATTCTGTAAAAGCCTTTTTCTTAGGCTATTTTATGACTGCAGTTTGTAAAAGTAAAAAAAAAAAAAAAGCTGATTCATTTTTCATCCAAAGGTTATTCTTCACATACTAACAACCAAAATTCTGTCTTCTTAATTTTTTAATTTTCTTTTTAAATCACATATTTCACAACTTGGCAGGGCTGGGCATGACACTACAAAGGGAGAAGAAAGGTTGACAAGTCTAGAGGACAACAGGGATGAAGCCAAGTTGGAATATTATGTTTAGTGTATTTACCATACTTGGAGATATTTAAAATCCATTTGGACATGACCTGGGCAGTTGGCTGTAGGTGGCCCTGCTTGAGCAGGAACATTGGACCAGATGACCTCCAGAGGTTTCTTTCAATGTCAACTATCCTGTGATACCAAATTCCTGCGAGAGCCAAGCTAAGTTCTAGAAATCAAAGAATGCCCATTATTATTATCACAGCTTTTGCACAATAACTTCATTTTTTCCAAGCATAATTTTCTGATTACTATGATTTTAATTGGAAAGAGCCTACATAGGATTTATGGGGATAGCACAGCTCTTTAGTGCTGTGTTAACATCAGAAGCTCTGTTCTGAAAAGCTGGCAGTGAAAGGCAGGTGACAGAGTGAAGACAGTACAGTCAGATATTGCAGGAATGCATTCATGCATAAAATTATAAAAGATATTTGCTTTTAATTTTTTTTTCATTTTGGACACAATATTTTAAGGGAAAAGTGTTTCTTTCCTAAAACTAGATCATAAGCAAAATAAGAAGGACAGCAGGATTACTACTTTTCCAGTGATCAGAGCTGGAGATTGGAAAATAAATATTATACATTTTAGAGCATAGTATCTGTGCATGCATGCCACACAAGTGTTAGGAGACTTCTGCAAATTCCTGAAATTCATTTTTCTACCTATGAAATGGTTATTACCTACCACACAAGAGATTGATAATGATTTCATTATTCTCCTTTTGATATTCAACATAGTATGAGTCTGTAGGTGCCATGTAATAACTATGATTTCTCCCCCCTACACCAAACAGAATGTAGCAGTATTCATAAAAGAAATCCACAGGGAATAAGTATAGCAGCTATCAGCAGTTCTCTGATCAAAAAATAACTACTTCTTGTTATGCAGAGATAAATTAAGACAGCAAGCGGAGTCACCAGAAACAACTCAGAACCAACAAAATGAAAAACAATCTGAAGTTTCCTCTAAATTTTATCCAGCTGTGCTCAGTTTTAAGGCAGAGAAAAAGAGCAAAATAATAATGCATTACTGAGCAAACCAACTCACAACATTGTCTGTTCCTGCTTTCAACAGATGAAATGAGAGAATAACAAATTCAAAGTCTAACTGACAAAATTTTGGGTATTTTTATTTTCAACAGAGCTGAAAGAAATTCTCATTTAAAGTCTGACTTTCAAGTTTTGGCCTACGCAATCTAGAGTTAAAGAATAGATATAGCAATTGGAAGGGACCTACAATGACCACCCAGTCCAGCTGGATCAGTCTAGTTCTGACCAGGGCTGCCCAAAAGTTAAAGTATACTATTAAGAGCCTTGCCTGAATGCCATTTAAACACTGACAGACTTGACATATCAACCACCTCTCTAGGAAACTTGTTCCAGTAAACAGCCTTTCAGTAAAGAAATGTTTTCTCATGTCCAGTCTTAACCTTCCCTGGTGCTGTTTTGAATCATTCCTACATGTCCTATCCCCAGATAGAAGGGAGAAGAGATCAACAACTCGTTCTTCACCTCTCCTCCTTGGAAAGCTGTGGGGAGCAATGAAGTCTCATTGCCTTCTTTCCCTCAGCCTTCTTTTCTTCAAAACAGACAAATGCAGTGTCTTCAGCTGCCCCTCACAGGATATTTCTTCCAGCCCTTGCACCATCTTTGTTGCCATTCTCTGGATGGCACATGGCACTCCAGATAAGGCTGCACCAACGCTGAGTAAAGCAGGACAATCATCTCTTTTGTCCTGCTGGCGATGCTGTGCTTGAAACACCCTGGGATAGGTTTTGCCCTCAGGGCTAGCAGGGTACATACAGCTGACCCACACTGAGCCTGACATCCACCAGCAGCCCAAGGTCCCTTTCTGCACTCATTTCCCAACGTAATCTTGTCTCCAGTATGACTCCATCCTAGGTTCAGAATCTGGCATTTGCAAGCCATATCTAATTTTGAAATACTATTTTAGAGATGTGAGTTTTTTCATTATTGACAGGGAATCATGAAGGCAAACTGATATCAGATGCAACTGTCCTCTCCACCGTGTGAATTGTGTATTCCTGTGCTCATGACAAGGGACAGCATAGCAGGTGTCACCTGCCAGCACTGTGCCTTCTCCATTCCTCCTACAGCAGCACTGTGCATATGCAGCAAGCACCATGACTTTATTCAGAATTAATACCTGGTGTCCACCTTTGCAGGGACTATTTTCCCTTAAACCATATACCCAGATTACAGAAGGAGAAATCAAAACCAAAAAGTTTAACCTTTTCCATAGCTAGCACTTAATTGCTTCCTTCATCTATTTCTATTATGCAGTTTTCAGAGTCTCTTTCTCTTCTCTTCACTGAGATCTGATTTATTTTGCTAGTTGGTGTTGTAGTAAAGAAAATGCATAATATTAGCTGTGGGTGAGTGCTCTTCTGATGGGGAAAAATTGCACTGGATTGTTAAAAAAATTTGGTGAGGCTGATGTATAATTTATGATTTCTGAAGGAAGGGCAAATATCTGTCTCACACACACATAACCATTGCGACATCTCTGTGAGCTTTACTATCCTTAGTTATATAAAGTTACTTTTTTAATATTGATTATTGCTGTGTTTATGTCTAAGTGTTTTCTGCCCACGTCGGAAACAGTGTTTTAGGACACTGCTGATTTTAAACAGAAGGTTGCTTGCTGAGTGAGAGAAGACACTGGCTCTCTCTCAGTTCCTGTGAGTCAACCTATTAGCTGCTGACAGCCTTTATTGAATCAGTGTGTGGCTTAAATCCAGAAATGAATTATAATACAAGATTAGAGTTATGGTCTCAAACTAAAAACAATGTTAGTGCACTGACAGCTGTGATCAAAGCTGTTTCAAGTTTTCTCAGAGGTAGAAATCCCTAGGTGGCAATCAAAGGTTTCATGGTTAGGAGTTACAGACAGAATTCGTAATATGCTCCAGTCAAAATAAAAGAAGTCAAAAGCTACTATAAATGGAATATTCTCTTGGTTAAAACCCGAGGCTCTGCAGGCTAATTTAAATTCATCTCCTACCCCAAACAACTTAGTCTCATCCCAAAAGTCCAGAAAAATACTATATTAAAAAGTAAAATCTACCTAAACCAGATCAAGCACACATAATTCTTATTTGTTTAATGGCCAAAGCAAAAGTAGAACAGGATTGGTGTTGGTTTACAGAGGAGTAAATCTGTAGGCCACACAAAAATGCTCAATAAAATTTCTGACAAAAATAGATAATTCTTTCTGATGTGTAGAAGAAACATGATTCTTGCTGCCTAAAATTTGTAGCAATACCTGCTGAATCACTGCAGTTAGATGACCCAAAAGGGCAGCTGTGACTACATTTATGCGTAAGAACGACTCCCTGATATGCTGCAAAAGAATGCTAAGATTAAGAGCCTTGCTTTATTTATGTGTAAATTTACGTAGATTTATTACAGGGACCTGACTGGAGTACAGTATCATACAGTGTACTCAGCCTTCCTTGGCCTGAAACAGAGTATTTACTCCTGTGAAGGAGCACGTTCACTTCCTGCTGGGATCTATCTAGGGATATGATGATGGTGTTTTGCAGGTCAAAGCACTGGGACCCCTTGGAGAGAATGTTTTTGGACAGTTTTTAAATACCTGACATACTGACAGGTATTTTTGATGTGCTCTGACTGAGCTGGAATGGATCCAGCAGACGGATTAAATTGATAGACGATATTCTTCGCATTTCTGCCTCTCCCCACAGTGATGTTCCTTCTCTGAGGTAAAATTCTGGGGCAGAGCTAAAGTGTTATGTGCACAGGTTCAGTGCACATTAAGCTGCATGGGGTTAAAAAGGAAGAGTATTTGTGCTGTTTCCACTGCTTCGTGGCCACTCTGTTGATATTCTACATTGATAAGTCTGATCCCACACTGAACAACATTCTCTGCTGGAGAATGGGAGGGCACAAGGCAAGGGAGAGATCCCATTCCTATTTTTTATTCATGAAAACATTCTAATGCCTTGCCTAGAGGTTTAAAAATTATGTAATGTTTGGTGCCATTGTATTACTTTTTAGTTTATATTTTATGAGCCTTGAATGCATTTTGATAATCCTTGTTCCAGATGGAAAATTGACAGGATGAAAGAAATATTGAGTTACTTTCTAACCATTCTGTCTTAATATTGCCTACTGATGGTTCAATCACTCAGAGGTTCATCTGCCTTGTGATAACTTTGAGTTGCTGCAAGCTTATCGAGAAAATGTCTATAATCAGGAATTATTTTATGCTGTTCTGAAAACATATTGTTATAGATGTTGTAAGTTTTAAAAAGAATGGAAAAAAATTGTACTAAAATTAATCTTAGAAAGTAAATAGTTATATGTGTGGGTTATGGCCACTGATATAGTGACATTGAATTGTCGCATTAAAGTATTTTATATCACAATTGTACATACATATATGGTTTAAAAGAAGGTAATAAAGTAAAACAAGAGAAAAAAAAGATTCAGGTTCCTAAAATCTCATGGTAAAATTGTGGTTTAGTATTATTTATGCCTGGGGTATTCTTATTATACCATATTTTGGTGAAAGAAACACATAAATGTTCAGTTTTGTCACTCTACCAGTTGCTGTCACAGTACTAATGAGACTAAGGGAGCAGAGCCTTCAGATCCTCCTTTCTCAAGGTGCCATGCAGACTGTGACCCCTCTTCCTGAATTCATACAAGTACCTGTATCTTTTTCATCTCTAAATGGATGGAGTTTGCCCTCTGGGCTGTCAGGGCACACACTGCTGACTCACACTGAGCCTGATACCCACCAGCATCCACAGATCCCTTTCTGCAGGGCTGCCCTTCAACTCCTCCCTACCAATTCATACTTGTGCCTGGAATCACTCCATCCCAGGTGCAGAATCCAACGGTAGGATTAGTTCTTGCAGATATAAGATCTAAACCTCATGTTTCACTTTGCGTTATTTTAAGTTTCTGTGTTAAAGAGTCTGAACTTAATTTTTGATCTTTTTTTTTCACTTCTGACATTGTTTAACTGTGCCAATATTTTTTCATGGGAAAAAGACACACTTTATCTCATAGAAGTATTTTTCTATTGATGGTATATTATTTATGAAAATCAAGAAGTAATTTTCAGGTTGTATTTTTTCCTGTCTTTACACTTGGAAATAATTCATAGCCCAAATTTTTCATAGTTGTTCCTTTGGCTTCATAATTTCCAAAACTAATATTCCTAAAGCCCTGTGGTAAATCCTGCCTGGGCAGTTCCCAAATTTAGCCATCATCTGAGCATTTTTTTCCACAGAGCTAGGATTGAGCTCATTATTATCAAGAAATCTTCATAACAAGAAGGATTGTCCCAGTGTAATAAAGCATCCAAGGGTTACTATTTTGGAAAACTTAAGGAAACCTGATCACATGTATAAAAATACGAACATTTCTAAGAAATTTGCAAGTGAGCAAAATTAAAAAAATTATCTGTGTTATAAACTAAGTTTTATTACATTTAAAAACTCCTAAAGCTTGCTGCAATTAAAGTAAATGCCTACATCCTCTGCTAGATCTTTACAAAGTGCTAGATTCAAAGTTGAACACTGCAGGAAACAGAGCATCACATGGTACACCAAAGAATGCTGGATGAGTAGTGCTGCTATCCTGGCAAAAGACATTAAGGATTGATACAGCTTGGAATTGCTAACCATAGGGTTAGCAACCATAGGATTAGAACCATAGGGTTCTGCTGTCCTGTCAATATTACATGTAATTCTTGTTAAAACTACTGGAAACTATGAAATTGTCATGAGATTAGGTTTTGAAAAAACATTTTAACTCCAGTGGAAACCTAAGTTATTCAAAGAATGACAACCCTAAATTTCTGCTAACATGTATTTCCTTATGCCTTTATTTCACTTTAGTGTTACAAAACTCAAAACTGAGTCACTATATGAGAAGGAAGTTTTACTCTTCCAACGTCCCAGTGGGAATAGATTTACTGAAGAATTTACAAAAGTTTTATATATATATATATATATTCCTTAAAGACAAATGCTTAATAAACCAGACACTGTTGGGATTGAGGAGGCTGCCAAGACATTGCTGTTCTGCTACATAATAATTTCTCAACTCAAGGAAAGTCAAGGGTCAAATGGAAAATTTATATATTTATCAGAATTTAGTCATAAACTATAACATCAGGATAATATTCATCAACTCATATGTGATAAATAAAAATGTAAATTTCTAGAGTGCACCATAATCCTTTTCTTTTACATGTCAAACTACTTCAACATAATCTGAGAGCAGACAAATGGGCAGTTATCATGGTACAACAGATCCAAGGAAACTTGTGATGTAAAAGTGAAGTTTTCATGCATCTTTACGCACACTGCCTTAGTTTTATGTCTGCTTGAGTGGTGATAACACTTGAAAATTCTCAGAATAGATGTATTAAAACCTGTGAATTTCTAAAATTATCTACGTGGAACTCCAAACCAAGAAGTCAGATTGACCTTATTATCTTGACACATTTCTTTCAGATGCTTTCAGATTTCTTTCCAGAAGGCATCGTATCAGGCTTTGATAACATCACAAAAACCCCAAACCTATAAAGTTCTTGTCTGTTCATTCAAATGGTTTTTGATGTTGATAGACCTGAAGAATGAAGTTTTCAATGTCAAGATAAGGCTTATGGAAAGTGAAATAAAACAAGGCATAAATAAATATAACTTTTAGGAAAAAAAATTTCTTGCATGACATTTGTAAGAAAATTTCTATCATATGAGTGGAAGAGTTGTCTAGAAAAAAATTATTCTTAAATCTAAATGGTAGCTCTCAGGAAAATAAGCTGCAGCAGGTTTGGTTAAGCCTCTGCCTAAGTGAGGCTGTTCTGTAGAGTGGAAGTAGTGTCTGCAAGAACTGCCATTTATCTGAACTTGAGGCATATTTAGCATTTATACACTTCTTCAATGGGATTGGATGCTTTCCTTAATATTTTCAAGTTGGAATCTTGAGGACACATGAGGAATTGTCCCATCATACGAGAGGATCTATATTTGTCTGCCTAGAGAAAATGGTACTTGCAGAATGAATTACACAGGCATCCAACGTAAAGAACTCTCCAGGCCTCCTAACTGTAAGGATACAGGCTGTATCCAGCAGCTCTGCAGTGGTGGAGAGAAAATATGGGTTCCCTGCACCTCTTTCCTCTCCAAGGTACAGAACAGTTGACCTCAATTGAACTTGTTTAAATGGGCAGCACAGTTACAGCTACTATTTCAGCTAATTTCTTCCATTGGTCTGGAATAAAATATCCTTCGTCTTACCTGGAGGAAACACAAAGCACAACTATCCCTTTCCTGTGTTGTCTGCATAGACCCCTGAGGAAGCAACAGCAGTTAGAACAGCTTTTTCATGCATACCCTGATCCAACAAGGCCAAGCGTAGAAGCCAAGGGAAGATGCCCCTGCCCATGGCTGGGGTGTTGGAACTAGAAGATACTTTAATGTCCCAACACAATCCATGTGTTTCTATGAATGTCCCTATTTAATGTTTATACCCTGGGACTAATGCTCACAGCTCAAATGGAGGCTACAGGGAGCTTGCCACAGAAGTTGTTGTCTTAAAAGAATACTTTTTTTATGTTTGGTCCATTTCAAACAAGACTTTTGTAAGGAATTATCTATGAGCTCAACCCATAATAAAGGCCATGTCTTAGAGTGCCTATACTGTAAACACATTTGTACATTCACCTGCTGTTCTGGAGGGCATTCAACAGTGGCTGATAATTAAATCAAATGCATCAATTTTTAATATGAATTGCAGACTATTATTTTGTGACTATGCCTTAATATGGTTGGCCAACCTAAGAAAAAAATAACTCAGGAAGAGGCTTACCTAGACTGCTGGAAACTGGGGTTCCTCAAATAAATTTTAGGGCAGAACTACTGCATCATTAAAAAGTCAACACTGTTAAATCCTTCTAGTTATCTTGCTGCACGTCTTTGGACTTTCTGACTGAAAAAAAAAAAAAATCAGAATTCTGAATATAACTTCATTATTTCGGAACCCTGTTTTGGTTTATATTATTACCCAAACTTTAAAGGTAAGCATTTAAAAAACCAGATATTTGATATCAGCAATCTCAAAGAGGAAGGATTTTTGAGGTTTTTTTAGATTATCACTATTTCTTTTTCAGTGGGTGCCCTTTCAATTTTAGTAATTTCCGCTGGATATTTTGAAGTAGCTCAATTTTTCTCCCTGTGTTATGTGGTAGTTTTTACCAGTTTTTAGTTACTTATGACATGAAGTATATATAGAGTTGTTCTAGCTGCTTGTTACTTGAAATTAATTCTAATGTCTTTGTGTTAACATTGCACATTCAGTACGTCCTAGATCCTGCAGAGGTAAATATACTCCCACTTGCATTTAGAGTGAAATAACTGCATTAATGTTTTTGGATCTGTTCAGATTGTGGTGTTTATGACTCTGAAAGTACCATCCTTTCAATTGTTGTTTGGGTCTTTTTCCTAGAAGTTTTCAGGAGCTGTTTAGTCGAGATTGTGCTATAAAAACAGTGCTAATAACAGAACTGGAGGAAGATGCATGCTAAGCTGTGTTTTTCAATAAAAGAATGTCAAAGTGATGATTCAAACATGATTTTGTGTTTTAACTTCATGTACACATATATATGGATACAGATAAATAAGTGAGAGATATGTATGGGCAAAGGGCTAGATTACATGAATAATGATTTAATTTTCTCTCTGATGTGTATATTTAAGAAGTGGCTTCTGTCTTTGACAGTGAAAGAGCCTGAGTGCTCCACAGCTGCTAAGTATCTTAATTTTGTCCTCCCCCAGTTTCTCCTTCACTATGGTAGCATCTCAAAAGTAATTCTTGTGGAAAGTAGGATTTATGCAGAGCATAACTATGCAGCAACTGAGCTGCACAAAAACATGAACATGAATGTGAAATAAGCACTTGCCTGTTTAGTAATTTCCAATTAAAAAATGTGAAAATACCCAAAGATAATAACAAATTATTTGATTTAGTGTGGGTGAAGGGAATATATTCTTTTGAATATATGAAAATTAAATGCATAATGTTTGCAATCCAGCATCAGTATAACTCAGTGTATGTTTCCATGGCATTTTTCATTCTAAAATAGTCACTTTTTTCATTCTCTAAGCCAACCAGAAGATACGTAGCTGTAGTTAACACCATGCCTTATTGCCTTTTTATGAGATAGAGAGAAAAAGAAGGAAAATAACTGTCAATATTCAGAAAATGTCGGATACTGGCTGTATGAGATTAGGAAGTTGTTTCACTTCTGAATAATTTTTTTTCACTACTACTTATTATAGGGTTTCTCCTTCCCAAGGCCTGGCACCAGCTGCTGTCTTGGACATGACACATAAGTGATGAATTATTGTCGTGAGCATATGACGTGACTTTGAGTCAGCCTACTTTGGTCCTGGAGGTGGTTCATCAAGGATATTGACTTGTGCAGAATGAGCAGAATTTTATCCTTTAATTTCCAAATTTTCCAGATTTCCTGGATTCAGATTAAGCGTGACCCATCCAAACTAAGAGACTGCGAAAACATTTGTTGATGTTATGGTATTGGGAATCTGTCTGAATAGTGTGATTTTTGTAATTTTAACAAGAGCTTAAAATACCTTAGTATTTATTGTCCATAGCAAAAAGTAAGAAAAAAAGCCATTAATGCTGAAAGTTATGAAATCTACAGGAATTATGTAAACCTTCTAAATTTTAAATGAGAAAAATTGAAGGTTTCTAAAGCTTTTAATCATAAATTCAATTACGTTCAAGTTAATTTATCTTAAGGTGAGAGATGATTAGTAGAGATATTTAATTTAATGCCAGCCTATTTTTGTGAATTTTTATGACAGATTAAGGTGACAAGACTACATTTTTATCAACAGATTTTTAAAGTACTTACTCCTTTGAGACTTTATTAGGACATAAAAATGTTAATTAAAAGTTCTTCTTGAAAGCTTCCTCCTCAAGCAACCCTTTCTATTTCCACTTTCGTTTCAATTGAAACATGACCTAAAATAGGGACAGCAATTTTTCTGGCATTTTAAGCTGTCATAGACCAAGAAAAGCATAAATATGACAATCTCCATTTAAAAAAAGCTTTTTCAAAGGTGAACTAGACATTCAGTAATTAAAAATACAGTACAGCATCACTCTGTGGCTCTGAGCAATTTTCTTTCTAGTCCATGAACAACCTCTAGAATATAGTAAAATTTCTTTTGAACTAATTAATGCTTTGTTCAGCCTGTCAAAGGTAGGATATAATCCTAATCCATAATTGACATTAGAGGGTAGCTAAAAATTACATGGGTGATGATCACTGAAGTTAACAAAAAATCATGTTATTGAAAATTATATACTAGAAGGGAAGGTTTAAAATGATTTCCATTTCTATAGAAATGGAATTTTTATTTCACGTTGCTCGAAGTGCCATCAACATTGTTATTAAAACCAATTATAGACTATAAGATATTTTTAAATGGAACTGTTGGAAACATTACTCTGGAGGAAAAAAATCCGTACTTTAGCATGAAGAAATTTAGTGATAGGAAAAAATGAACAGAGTTGCTTTATGTGTCAAAAGGTTGACTTATTTTCTTTTCCTATTTTGATATCCAAAATCTTATATTTAAAAGCTATAGAAATCACACATACTTTACCATAACAAAGAAAAATGAACTGTACATGAAATCGGCAGCATACAGCAAATGTGAATTCACATTAGTGCAATTTCTTGAACAGCTTTCCTTGTTCTTCAGAGTGCGTGCACATCAGTGAACACTAATGCACTAGTGTCTTTTATAAAATATGTAAGCAGAAACTCATGAAAATAGGAAATGTATCTTTTAGACTATGACACTGAATAATACACAGAAGCAGAAGGTAAAAACATCCTTTTACCATTTTCATGCATCCAAGTTACAGGTTATTTTGAGCACATTCAGCACTTTTTACACTGCAATCTCTATGGTTTATCTGGACAAACAAAACACATCTTATATACAATATCAATAATATTTTGTTAACCTAATTAATATTTTGACAGTTTAATTGAAGACTTATTATTAATCCAATTAAAATGACATTAAGACACATAATTCCAATTACCCCTTTCTTAGAATCTGGCTCCATAATGTGATGCTGTGCCAGAGTCCCATGGCTAGCCCACCACTACCCCAGCACCACGCCAGGAGCAGGACACATCTCTTGAGCAATTGACAAGAGAGGTGTCTTGGAGCCCCTTGCTCTATGGCACTGTCCTAGGGTGATTTTATGATGCTTGTATCCCCAATTGTCTGTTCTGTTTGTGCTGTATGTTGTGTTCTGTTCTGAGAATGAAGCAGAAAAAGAAGAAGCATGCAGCTTGTTTTGAAAAACAGTGTTCACTCCTCTGCATTTTTTTTCTCAGGACGGTGTGTTCATCGGATGCACAGACAGCAGCCAGACAGAGATCTCTTGATTTAGTTAGTTTAGCTAGATGAGACAAAGAAGCTTTCTTGACTGTTTTTTTTTTCCTTTTTCTTGGGACTGTTTAAATCTGCTCTGGACTGAAAAACCCAGAGGAGCACCGAGGGCTCACACCTGCAGCCCACCAGGCCTGGACCTCTGGAGGGACTGGGACTGGTGAGAGACTGAGTGAGCTGAGCTGCACCCACGGCAATGACTTCTTCAGTTTTGCCATCTCTCATCGGAGTGGCAAGAGGTTTTATTGTTTCATATTATTCATTCTTTATGCTTGTGAGCATTTTGTTTGTTAAATAAATAGTTTTTTCCAGTTTTCTCTGAGGAAGTTCTTTTCCCGGATTGGCTGGGGGAAGGGGCCATTTGGGTTTTCTCTCCAAAGGAGCACCATTTGGAGTTTTCTTCCCAAATTTTTAATAGCTACTCTATTCTTACTTTTCCCCCCTTCTCCAGAGACCATTTTATTACCTCAGAACTGCAACATCTACATGTAACCCCTGAGAATTCTGTTTATTTCCCATGCTCAGCAGAAGGAAGTTCTTTTACCATGATGCATACACTTGTATACAGAACAAATAAAGGAGAAGCAAGTGGTTCCTATCAATGCTGCTCCTTTTTGAAAAGGATTCTGTCTTAGTTAACACTATGGCCACTACATTTCACATGTTCATGTGTTTGAGAAGGACAATTGATACATATAGATGGTTGATTTTTTTCTGATTTAATTAATTCTAAAGGAAATTAAACATGAAAACACCTAGGTATAAATAATGCTGTTGTAAGCATTGACTAATTTTCTGTTGACCCATTTTCTTCAGGGTCTTCAACTGATTTTAAAAATAATGTAAATTTCAGACTTAAGTGAAAGATTTCCATCTCTGAAATGTCCTGGCAAAGAGAATTTTTAAACAGGTTTTTTTTTCCTCAGACAACACTGAAGAAGAAGTAGTGTTTCAAAACATTTGCCGAAGAAAACCCCATATTTCCAAGCTGTACTCACTAAACCAAACTATCTCTAAATCAGGAAACCAAGTAATGAAGATTGTTTCATATTGAATTTATCAATAGCAGGTAGAAATGATGGAAATTTTGAAAGTTTGCATTAAAGTTCCAAACTAAAAGTTATATATTATTTAGTGAAAACAATTCATTTTATACATTTTTTAAAATCTGGCATAAAAATATTTTAAAAATAAAAATAATTAATAGATTAAGGAAACTCTAACTCAGGATTAAGACATTAACTGGAGCATTAGTTTTGATACACCGAATTCTTCTTTACCTAGTAATCATCAATATACGAAAATAGTGTAGAGCTCTGTTAAAGCAAAGTGATATTCTTGAGCGTAAGCATGTGTGAATGAACAGCCATCATCAGAGGCCAAAATACACAAACTAAAGGAAGGGTTTAGAGAACACATACAGACCACTGCCGTCTTGTTCTTGAAACTCAATCTAAACTGCACTATAAAAACAACAGACACCTCTTAGTTTCTTTGGAAAGAACAAAACTACTTGCCCTGAAAAAGACACTATGTTCTCCCTTCAGGCTGCAGATTCTATATTCTTCTCAAGAATATATATCCTCAATTTAACCAAAATATGCAAAGCTTTTTGATCAGTTGGCATGTCCCATTTAAAAATGTCTTTTAAAATATATGCATATGTATTTATACATATATATATATATATATATGTATTATGGATATATATGGATATATTTGGATATATATTATATACAAATTTGGTTAAATAAACTAATAGAAATTACTTATTATTATTAAATATTTATCTTTTATATTCAAGCAAAATATGAGTATGCCTGTAATGCAAAATATGCATGGTAAGTCTTATACTTACTCTTGGATTTAAATTCTTGTCAAGTACACTTTCAAATGTGAAGTTTTAGTATTATTCTTGTTCCACATATATTGTTATTATTTCACAAACCCATTTTTGAAACATAGTTAGGAAGTTTTGGGGTTTTTTTCTATATATATATATCCACTAAAAAAGAAAAATAAAGCATCCTTGCATTTTCAGCCTCCATGGGGCTCACTCAGACAATTTACACTGCTGTATCACAGTTAGACCATATAGTCTAAGAGATGTAATTTGGGAAAAAACCACCAA
Organism: Trochalopteron elliotii; assembly: GCA_024734555.1. NCBI lineage: Eukaryota > Metazoa > Chordata > Aves > Passeriformes > Leiothrichidae > Trochalopteron > Trochalopteron elliotii. The sequence goes on from JANPWX010000043.1 coordinate 1,965,624, forward strand.
CCAAATGAAAAAAACCCTATTCTCTAATGGTTACATATCCCATATTACTCTTCTTTGAAGTGGCATAGCGAGTGCAAAGAGAATTGTTAAAAACTCATTGAAACCCTATTGTACTGTAAGTAAATTTTAATTTAGCCTCCCAGATAATGTTGCTTAGTAGGAATGCTTAAAAGCTTTTTTTTTAGTAGCTGTCACACTTAGTCAACAAAGATACAAAGCTATTTTGCCCTGAGCTAAACAAACAAAGCTCTTAACAAGTAAACAAATCTTCCTCTTGTTTGTAATCCCAAACCAAGTGTAATGAGCATAAAATAGTACATGGGGTGGTGACCTAAACCAGTCACAATTGTGTGTTTGACACATGGAATTTTAGTCATAGCTCTGTGTGCATGGTATCATACAGGTATAAAACAATGACACCTGTGTGTTATTGTCTTTTTTGTTAAGGAATTCTCATACTCTCCATTTATCCTTGTAGTTGATACTGGCAGGACAACGTTCTGATGCAGTATCTTTTACACTTTGAAGAAGCAGACTATGTGACTAATCTGGGAATTGAGACCAACATGTACATATTGTGAAGGTGGAGCTCTCATTTATCCTCTTGCTGTTAGAATGGAGTTAGCCACCCCCATCTTAACCATCAAATGAACATTATAAACATCTAAGAAAAATAGGTAAATAAGTTGGTCCTTCCTTGATGTCACTGAAAGAGGGTAGGAATATTGGGCTACCTGCAACCAGTTAGCCGAACATCTGTCCGGCCCTGAGTCCTCTCTGACCGTGACAGATAAGGAAAGCTGCAGTGGGACTGGTTGAGATGGATCAGAACTGTCTCTTGATATTTCCCCCCACCAAGGAGCTGGGAGTGGGCAAGGTGCTGGCAGGGGACAGAGCTAGGCCAGCTGGCCCAGATTAACCAAACAGATATTCCATACCATATGATATCAGCTCAGATACAAAAGTTAAGGGAGGAAGGAAGAATGGGGAACATTTTTGTTTACAATGTTTGCCTTCTAGAGCAACTGCTCTGTGTGTTGATGCCCTGCATCCTGGGAAGTGGCAGAACACCTCTTGCTGGTGGGAAGTAGAGAATAGACGTATTTTTCCTCTTTGCTTTTAAATCCAGCAAATTTTGCTTTTGCATTAGTAAACTGCCTTATCTCAACCTACAAGTTGTTTTCCCTCCCCTTATTTTCCTCGCTTATTTTCTCTTCCCTGGCCAGCTGGGAAGGGGAATGGTAGAGTGGTTTGGTGGTCACCTGGCTTTGAGCCAAGGTCAACCCAGCACAGAAGCCTATGGACCAGGTTGGGTACAAGACACAGCTCCATCTTCTCTGCTCCATCCCCCATTAGTATTTATACACATTGCTAAACCTCCCTGAATTTTCTCCCAGCTCTTTCATTATTTCATTATTCCTCACATAATGGGTGCTGCAGTGCCTCAATCATCTCTGTGTCCATTTGCTGGATTTAATTCAGTAAGTTCATGTCTTCTTTCATGTGGTGAGGAGTCCAGAACTGGAAAGACAACTTCAGATGTGGGCTTAGCGCCAAGGAGAGAGGAAGGATTATTTCCTCTGACTGTCTGGCAACAATCTTCCTAATGCAGCACAGAATCTTGTTACTCTTACTTGGTTTGAAGTCACACTGCTTACTCATGTTCAACTTGGTATCCATGAAGACCCCCAGAGCCTTTCTACAAAGTTGCTTTCCAGCCATTTGGCTCTCAGCCTGGAATGGTCTGTGGAGTTATTCCTCACTAGGTGCAGGACTCTAAACTTGCCTTTGCTGTACTTCATAATGTTCTTTCTTTGTAAGGCTCATTTCTCCAGCCATCTAAGACCCTCTGGGGGATGGGCTGGCTATCTGGTCTCCTGACCACTCCTCACATTTTTGTATCATCTTCAAATTTGATAAGGGTGCACTCTATCCTACCATCCAGGTCATAAATGAAGAGGTTAAATTATATTGAATCAAGTTTTCATTCCTGGGATGCCAAACCAGTGTCTGACTTCCAGCTCGATTTCGTGACTTTGACCATAATCCTTTGAACCCAGAAGTTTAGGTAGTATTAAGTCCACACCACTGATCACTCATCTGTTCTACACATCCATCAGTGTTTCAATGAAGATGTGAAAGCATTGAAAGCCTTGCTAAAATCAAGATGTACAAAATCCACTTCTCTTCCCTCACCCACCAGACAAATAATGTTTTTGTTGAAGGCTGTCAAGCTTGTCAGGCATAATAATTCTATTATCTATGTTAAATACACCAAATCAACTTCTTGTTAATATGCATAGGAACAGTTTCCAGGATTATTTGCTTCATCATCTTCTGGAAGGCAAATGTGAGTCTAATTAGCCTGTAGATCCTTGGATCCTCCATCTTGCCCTTCTTGAAGATAGGAGGGACATTGGCTTTTTCCAGTCCTCAGGAAACTCTTCTGAACATCCTGGGCTTTCACAGATAGTTGTATGGACCTGCAGAGACATCAGCACTTATGGACACTTCCCCCTGACTTGTATGTGTTTGGTTTGTTTAAATGTTCCCTAGTCTCATATTTTTTCATTTCATTGCTCTGGATGGTCTAACAGGTGTCTCCAATACAGGATTTCTTAAGGAACCAACTATTTCATATGCCTCTTCCATAAAGACTAACTTAGGTCTAATCATCTGTGACCCTCATCCCATATTATGTCATTTTAAGTTGTTATTTTTGAGACAAAAAATTAGCTCAGATTGTTTAACTTATTATTTCCACCAAATTTTGAGCTCCTTTGCCTGGATTAAAGGTAATTATAGTACACATAGTATTGGCATAATTAGAATCCACAGCCTAGTTTCTCAGTTTTAAAACAGTATGATAGAAGTCACCATCTGTTTGTCCTTCAACTTACTTTATGGTTTCTTTGTTACTTGTTAAGTATTGTGGTTTTTAATCTTTTTGAGCTGTACCATTAATCAACCAACTGGCGTGGAAAAAACAGCTTTTATTTCCTTCTAAAGCAGATTGCATCTTTTAAAATATTACGGTTTGTGTATTTTTTGTCATTTTAGCAGATTCTTCATCTTTGTGTCTATGACATTGCTCTATTTTGCTTCTGCAACTGAAGCAAAAGCCTAAAAACCCCCAGTGTAGGCTGAGAAGTGATAAATAAAAAGGAGAAGATTTCTTATTGAAAAGTCCATATCAGTGTGTGAGACAGAGACACTGTTTTTTATGACATAGAATAATTAATATTGTAAATCAGAATTTATTCCCATTATGCACTTTACAAAGAATGGCAAGGAGGATATTGCTGTGCCTGATTTTAATCAGACTATAAATCTTTATTTATGTGATGAATATAAAAGTTATGTTAATTCTTAACAAGAATTACCAGTGGAAATGCTTTTTTTTTCAAGTGATGCTATAAATCTTTTCAGACTGAGATGTACTTGTGGGATTTTAAACTGAAGAACGTATGAAGAAGGCAAGTTATCATCAGGATATAAATGCCAAACTCTCTCTAATGCAAATGTCATTTCAATTTCCAGTATTTTCCTAGTTAACACAGTGTTTCCTAGGAATATTAACTGGCTAGTTACAGGAGAGAGATTTTAGTCTCTGCTTTTCCCTTTCAATAGACAATACTATGTTTCTATACATGTTTCATGTAGTTCAAATTAATTTTCTAGATCATGTACTGCCATAATATTCAGTGACAGGATTGATGCTCAGAACCTTAGAGAAGAATCTCATTACACTTGATATGTTGCTGTTAAGGAACTTCTCCTGCACAAAATTAAGGTCTTTTGTTTGTGACACCATAATTGGCAGTAATTCATTTTATAGGATAGCTTTTATTGGGGAAGAATTATAAATAGCTATTCTCCGATGAGTTGAGTCTTTACATATTCTCTGAATCTTTCTGTACTGTTTTTTGTTCATAGACATATGAAACCTCCTCTAAACTATATAAATCCAATCTCATAGCCATTAGCTCTGTAAAGGTTTTATTACAGATTCCTAAGGCTTTGAATGTGATTACTAGATGGTGTCCATTGCACATTGGCAGAGAAAAAAACCCAAATATGAAAATAATTGTACATTGATACCCCGGGTAAAAAATGCATAAGATTTCTCTACTGTTCCTGAAGTCAAATACCAGGAAATTCAGGTTAAAAGGACTCAACATTTAGAAGTGTTTCACTGTTGCCAAGGCATGAAAATCTGCATGTTAGTAACATCCAATAACCCTAGCATCAAAGATCATGATAATGGAAAATTGATAGAAACTTAAAGTAGTTTTAAAAAAATCACATTAAGTATTCCAGCATCATATCCAGTAAAGTGTTTTATTGCTTTGTTTGTGAAACCATATTTAACAGACAGGTACTGACATATGCTGGTTACCTGTCTGTGCAGTCAGTAAGCATAACTTTGAATTGTTTAAATGAATCTTTCAAGATACATTGAAGACACCAACAAGTTGGATGCACTGTTTATTTGCAGAAAAAATATTTTTTTAAATACTTAGAAGAAATGTGTTTGAAAAATGTTTACTTACACATGGTGGATTCAATCAGCTCCGTATTTTCTGAAAGTAATTTTGCTAATATGAACATTTTAAAAGCTATGAGATAAAAGGAATGTTCAGTTTCATATACTTTGACAAAACATTGTAGTGTTTTGAAATTAACATCTAGCCCCAAATAAGCACCCAGTGCATGGAGACAAAAAGGAAAAGAAACCAAACCAGTAGTAAATTTAATGTAAGTGTTATGACATACATTATATGCATGACAAGGAAGATTAACAGCACAGATTCTGTTTCAGTCATTCTGTCTGTCTTCTGAGAATTATAGAGGAGACTTTAATTTTTAAGTCCTATAAATCATGGTGGGTCGTTCTGTTCAACACCATTAAGACTTGGAGAAGTAGGTTTAGAGTTCTTTTGTTTTTAATTCATTATTATGGCTGTAAACATGTGCACTTATTTCTGTGCATATTTACTTCTTAGTATTAGCATATAGATGAGGGTGAATGTTCTATTCAATGAGGTAATTTATAACTCATTGGTTGCTGGGGGGGGAATGAAGCTTGTGGCTACAAGGAGAAAGTGTGTAATATGGGAGAGCTGTGGTCTTCTTATTTGCTGTTGTCCGCCATGATTATTTATTCCTTCTTTAATCTGCTTGTTCATCTTGCACTCTTTAAAACGCATCTTCTTGCAGAATGAGCTTTTTTATGACATGCCAAACTTGGTCTATTACAAAAGGGAAAACATTTTTCAAAGCTTCCAATCTGCAAACTGTTAAGCCCAGCTGCAGCCAGCCATATTGCCTTTATCCTTGTACTTCCCCATTTTATTTTCTGTGACTTTCTTCTTATACAAGCAGGATTAGTCATTTGATTTAAGATGAACTGAGAGTCTTTAATACATCTGAGGAGGACTGGCTTCAACCCTTTTGGTCCTCCATATTCCTTCCCCTGCCATTATGCATCAAAGTCTTGGCTTCTGAATGTTTTTTTTTTTTGTTGATTTTTAGACAAGTTAATACAGGGAATAGATTGGTTTTTTAAAATGTAGGAGAAAGAACACTTTTGTGCTCATGGCTGATATAAATATGTGGTTCCTACATCCTAACAAGGAGTCAGAGTTCTCTTATCTAAGTAAAGCAGAACAAAGCATCATTCTGCTTGTATTTTTCCTTTTGAAAAGGCCTTAACTCTGTTGTAAAAAGCTTCTTTTGGTTTTAGTGACTTTAAAGTGCTTAATACCTTAGAGTTCATATATGTATATACACTTTTTAATTATAGCTGCCATAAAATTGTGATATGAAGTCCACTTGAAAGCAAAGCAGAGGAACTAAAACCAGAAAATGTTTTAATTTTAGTTCCATTAAGGTTTATTTCCCACATTTTATAGCGCAGCCCAAGGGCCAGTTTGTGAATGCCTGTACAAAAAAAAAAGATAAAATCAAATTTACTTAAGGTCACGTTCCATGCATAAAATGTGTGCAAGAAAAATAAGAGAAAGTGTTATATATGTAAATAATACATTACTCATGTTAATGCATTGCTGCATGTAATGTAGTTGAGATACTTAAATTGTGTATGTTTTATTGCACATTTTATCTTCATAAAGACATAAAGACATGCTGTATTCAGTAACAGTTACACAGTTTTTGCCTAAATATTGCAGTGCCTGGAATTCTTCTACTTAGTTACTTGGTAGAAAGATTTATCCATCAAACTGTCTCCTATGCTCTATCACAAAGCACCAAGGAAGGGAAGGTCAATTTGTTCTTACACAAAAGAAAAATGTTACATATATGCACCTAAAAATAAAAATATCATGATTTTACATTAGATAAGAAAATAAATCCTAGGGTGGAGCATTGCTTTCCAATAGAATGCCTAAGTAATAAGCAACTTATTATGTTGAACATCAGTTTTTTGAATCATGTGACTTTCCAAGTCTGTGTAGTGGAATTTACCAGATTACAGAATGATTATATAACTAGAATTATTTGTTTAATAAATTGTTTTCTATCTGCTTACTTACATATATATATATAAGTTAGCAAACTTTCTTCTGTTCTGGCAAGTAAGGCTACTTGGAATCTCCATGCAGTTCTGAAAAAAGAGGTGGATTTATAATGAGACCTGATCACACTTTTATAATGCAGATACTAATTGCTTCCATTAATAATTAGATTTGCCACTATGTTTTCAGGATGACTGAAGAACAGTTTAATAAGAAGCCCACCAGGACTCAGAAAATATAAACTCTTTACATATACTCCACATCACTGACTGTTCAAATGGTTCATGCCTTGTGCACTCCTTTCTCTCTCCTTGTCAGTAAGGATTCTTTCTTTATTTTTTGTGAGATGCTAAGTGGATGGAATACCCTAAGTAAAAGCAAATATTTTTATTATGTTATTCTACATCTAGACTCTTTTACTGTTCACCATAGGGGGTGAACTCTCCAAGATGTCACCTAGCAATAAAACCCATAAGCATTATCAAATGGCAGCTCTCTATATCACAAATGTGGAAGTACGCAGTGCACACGGTGTTTTGAAACCCATCATTTGCTACACAGTATGGTCTATAAAAATAAGATGGTTTATTTTTTCTAGGGATGGAAGGAAAATTTAGCAATTCATCAGATTGAATAGCCTTTCAGTTTCTTCTTTCTTGAACTGGATCTTTTTATTCAGTAAGAGCTAATTCTGAATGCAACCCATTTTGAACATGACATTAATGAGAGTAATCAAAAAAATCCATAAAGTCTATGCTGTTTTTCCTTAAAAATGTTGCTAAACTGACCTTTTATTTCTCAAAATAAAATACTGTGGAAGTGGTAAAACCATAATTTACCATCTATTAAATAAACAATTTTGAGAATGAGACCTTTTATATATAGCCTTCCAAACCATTAAATACAGAATGATCTATGAGTGTAGTTTACCATGGGTTTTTTTTCTCAGTCCTTCAGAATGCTGTACAAACCTGACTTCCCCATGATTGATGATGTGTGGTGTTGCCTATTGAAACATTACTCATTGCTCATGGGGCCTAGCAGGATCTGGAAAAGTATGAGTTGTCCTATCAAACTCTTGAGGAAGGTGAAGGTGAGAGTAATCTCACAGCTGAATGTGCAACACCAAACTCACAGATGACCTTCTTATCTTTTAGGTGGATTTTACAAATATTATTCTTTTACTTTGAATATTATTCTTATACTTTATTGTGACTTCTTTTTAGTAACCTGTATTTATATTGTAGAGAATTTCATTGCAAGGGAGATAAGAGGGAGACACTGCCTAGAACAAATATCAGGAAGGTACCCCAAAACCTCAGGCAGAAAAAAATATATAGTCTGCAACTCCTTAAAAACCTGTATCCTTTTCTAATATCTGTTTCCATTCTATAGCAGAGATTTAAATCTTCTTAACCCTTGCTTTCTGGTTTTTCTCCTGTGTCCCATGCACACAGTATGTAGCATTTGACTAAGAACAACATATTTAAGTGTAAGGAGGGAGTTTGACATTCAAGCACTGAGAGCAGGTTGACCATTGACTGCTTCAGCCTGATAAGTATGGGTGAGTATTTATATAATCTACATAAACGTCTTGGAAAATCATTCTATTTTTGTATAGAAGCCTACCATACATTAGACAAGAATGAACTTCCAGAGGTCGTGTAGTCCATTTCAAAGTCCAAGTCTAGGCCAAAAAAGGTTGTAGGTTGATTTGGCTTTAAATTCTTCATTTGTAATAGTTACTGTAACAGCATTTTTGAGTTTTGATGTATTTTACTGGTGGGTAAACTTGTCCTGGTCTTTGGTATAAGTTATACTTTTAAACTTGTGGAAGTGTCAGAGATATCTGAGATATATCAATACATACACATTTCTCACATTTTCTCTTGCCATATTTCCATGAAACTGTGTTTACCATGATAGCACATAATCATTTTTACAAGTAGCAATTATAAAATTCTACCAATACACCAAAATTCATAAAGAAGATTTCCATCTCTGATTAATTTTTTGCAATAGTAATGTTTTATGGGATATATATTTAGATTAACTTATGGCTTAATTATTGAGAACTATGGTAATTTTTATATTTAAATCAAGTGGGATAATTTTTATTAAAGGAATAAAGTTTTTAATTAATTTAATGCATCACTAGAAATTTTATCCTCAGATCTGCTGAGATAGATAATAAGGGACCCTTAGAAACCTTTGATCTGGAATAAATATCAAGGGATGTGAAGAGTTTAAACTATGGTCATTTGAGGAGAAATAAAATTATCAGGTTTCTAACAGTAGTAGAGCAAGAACTTAGAGGTTATATGTCTAAAGCACAGATTTGATTTGAAAACTAAAATCAAAATGCTGTAGGATAATGAAGCAATCAACCATCTTGATAAATCTAACAAATGTAGCAAGAACATATAAATCAAATTCACAGGAGGTAGTCCAAAGTTTTCTCCCTTTCAAGAATTGCAGAGATTCCCTGTCTTGTGTAATTTACATCATGCTATTTTATGAGTGTTTAATTTTTGTTTTGTCAGCTTTAAGAGTCTGAAACAGTGAAATACCACTGTTAGGTCTCAATTATTCTCTCAAATTTACCATGGACTTCTTTGTGATTTTGAGGAGACTAGTCTCAGATAATAATGAATCTTATAAATACTATGATGGTAATTTGATTAGAAAGACACTGTCATGAAATGTGTTACTGCTCTCATTTTCCTCTATCTTATTTCAACTTGTCTTGGTAATTTGGTCACTCCAAAAAGTATCACTAACCTGTTATAAATTTTTCCGGCATACCTTTTGAAAAAAATTGAAGTTTACATTAGCTCATGAGTTGCACTAGGCTATTCTGTTTGACTAATAATAAGATAATTGGTATTTACACAAGGGTGCCTGAAAGTCCTAAGAGATGACATTCACTTTTTTTTTTTTTTAGTAAATCTGGATAAAGCTTTGGGATACAGGGGTTACGGTCAGTAATAATTGAGATGATTAATACACACACTTCATTTCTTTGTCTGCTGAATAAAGTCAGCCTGTCCTTTCTTTTTCGACATTTCCCTTAAACTCTGAGAAACCCTTGCAAATGATGTCTTGTTCAGCATAGGATTTGGACTGGCTTAATATGAATTTTATATTATGAAATATATTTTACGATTGAATAGAAAGTGGTTTTTTGGTGTTGTTTTTCTTTTTTTTGTTTGTTTTATTTTATTTATTTATGTTTAATTTATTTATGTCATTCTATTTGTGAAAATCAGTAAGTGGTTTTGTATATTCTGAGGGCAATCTTACTACCACAAATTGGAAGATATGAGTGTGTGTCTAGCATGCTGCAAACCTACATCTTATGTGTTCCTCTCCTTAATATATAATATATATTATATATTATTTACATATAGGGGAAAGTATTACTTAATTCAGTAAAAAAAATTGTCCCTAAAAATGTCTTGTGAATAGGGCCTGTGTACATTTAGCAACAAACTTTTAAACTCAATAACATCAATAATGAAATCATAATCCAAAAGAAGGTACGGACATAGTCTTTAACTGTCTCTTAGCTTGGTTGATCTTCCATAAACTCTTGAATTTTTCAAAAGTTAATATTAAACAGAACTAGGATTTCTTAGAATTTGCTTGCTTATGGACATCAATACTTCAATCTGAATTTTCGTTAGTCTTTACTGATTCTACTTCTGGTGCCAATATGGAAAATATAAAAGGAACAGAAGAATTAAAAATGGAATCATCAGAGTCAGCTGTTACAAAATTAGTTAGTTGTCAGAAAATTAAATCTCTTTATCGTATTAAAAAAAATTAAATTGTATTAAAATAGCTATTTTTGTGTGTGAGGAGCAGTAATTTTGATGGCTAAAGTCATGTAAAATGAGTTTGCATCTGTCTTCAGATCCTTATATTATTATACCAGATAAAGAGACATGTGCTGCTTTGCAAGTAAACAACTTTTGATGTAAATGTCAAATTGCTAACAGAGTCATCTAATAGAACTCCTACAGTCATAAAATCAAGTTATGACATGTTTCTAACACAGTTGAAAAATAGGCATGGTTCTGTTGAAAAATCTAAAGATAACAACACATAAATTTATCAGATAATTCGAAACTGCAAATTTTAGGGGAGGTATACCTGGAAAATCTTCTCTGAAAAACAAAATTTAGCATTAAAGGCAAGTTGGAAAGGTGTTTTGCACTCAACATTGATTAATAAGCAAACTCCTGTTGTCCCCTTCTCAAAACTCATATAAAGGAACGGGATGCAATATGGACAAATGCATATTACACAATAAAAAAATAACAGTGGTGTTAATTACTGTAGAGTAAAAGGTAATATTGCTGTTATTTGTACTAAAGTTTTATCAGTTATTTTCTGAGTCAATAAATAGGTCTTAGCATACTGCATATAGAAGTGTATAAACTATATCTTCTTTCTCTTCTCAAGTGAAAGAGTTTTGTATTTTAGAAGACAGACTTCAGGGAAAAATTATCCTTAATTGCATCTTCATAATTTATATGTTAGAAAACAGATTCATTTTTGTTTCATTCAAAGATCACTGCTATGATAACGCTCCAAATATGAGACACTTTTGTAGTAGGCTGTAAGGGACTGGGTTGTACTGGACACTTTTCTGAATGTGCTTTAATAATCTCGTCATGTGTGCTGCTCTCTCATGTGTGCTGTGTTCATTCAGTCCTGCAAGCTACTCCTTAACAATGACTTAATGACTAAGGGAATCAAAGGGAAACTGTCATGCACTTCTCATGGCTTTAGTTTGCACTGCTTTATGCTTTTATTTCATATGATTTGCTCTTGGATGTCCTCCGAGCTACATTCCTTGTGGTTTAATAATGAGTCTCCATGGTATACAGATATAGGTGAGGAAAGTATTTCATAGCTTGTAAGATATATCTATAATGCAGTGTAGACTGCTTGGATTTCCAAAAGACATTAAAGAAGGTTTTCCCTTCAAAGCATCTCAGGGAAACCGGCAGGTAAAAAGGAACAATTTCACACAAACTAAATAACAACTCAAAATCACCAGCCCCCCCTCCCACAAAAAACCAACCGACCTATCAAAAAAAAAAAAAACAAAAAACAAACCACCATAAAAACCCCACCAAAAAAACCAACAAAAAACCCCAAAGAAACCAAAACCAACAAAAAACACCAATCCCTCTCCCCCCAAAAACCCAATAAACAAAACAGCAAAACAAAACAATCTGAAAGGAAAGGAAAGCAAAGTATTTTTTCTGTATTCTCAGGGGAAAAAAGTCAGTAGTACATTGTCTGACACTTGCACTTTTTAAAGTATATGTAAATGGTCTGTAAGTGGGTGAAGAATAAGGTGACAAAGTTATTAAGTCATATGTTTTCTGAAAGATAACTGAACCTGGAACAACTGAGTAGTAGCTCTATAGGCTAGCCAATAACTATACTGCATGACTTCTTGCACCGGGATGAATGGGTGCTCAACATTTTTCCAGGCACCACAGAGTAGTTAGAGCTGTTCACGGTAGTGAAATCAAATCAGGCTGTGAAATACAAATCTCTGAGTTAGGAAGTCTCTGAGCTGCAAATTATAGGAGTTTGCAATCTGGAATAGTATCTTTACAGTTCCTTTTTCCCACACAAGGTCTACTACCCATCATTTGCAACAAAGCACAAAGTAGGATGGATATTTAATTTGACTCAGCCAGAGACTCTTGTATACTTCTTCGGATGTCAGAGAGATGGTGATATCAGATGACCACTCAGATTTTTAGACACTTTTTGTTGCATTTTTCCATAGTTCTTTATACCTGCAATTTTCATAATGCTTGTACATGAACTTGATATATTCGGTATATCCTCAAAAAACCCTCCTTAAAAAAAAAAACAAGCAAGCAAAGGTTACTTTTATCAAATTTAGTTTTTCTATTGTACTGTGCAGTTATACTCCTTTGTTATTAAGAGGGAGCTAAAAGTAACAGAGAGAGGGAACATGTGTTTTGACAGATTTCGTGTATTTACTACTTGTTTTATCTCTTAGGGTGTTGAATTTCTCCTACGGATTACAGAAGTATCTAAGAATGCCTTAATTTCTGTTTGTACAGGTGTCTTACGTCCAGAAATAATTTTCTATGTCCCTTGCATGCAGTTTCCTTAGTCTCAGCAAAGCAGAAACCTGCTGTGCTCCAAACCTTATCAATTATGTCTACTCCATAACAAATACATTACTGTCTCCAAAAAAAGCCACAAAACCCCAAAAATGAATAAAACGAAGTTTTCTGGAACTTTTGTGGGGCTTGTGGTTTGTTTGTTTGGGGTTTTTTTATGTCAACACCTTGAATTGATTCCCTTAGCTGATATCAAAATTGCTGTTTATTACATTGCACTGAGGTTTTAGTGCTATGTGCAAAACAGATACGAGTCCTCCAGAAAGATGGGGAATTTGTTTCAGGAAAAAAAAAAGGAACAGCAATAAAATAAAATATTGAAACATGCTGACTATGGCTTATCATCAATAACCTAATCTGAATTACTGAAATTGGGTTATAAAGATTCTTTACCATCCCCATGAGAATTCTTCTGGGACTTTTATGCCAGAGGTTCATTATCTATCAAAAGGAGATTTTGAAGTTTCCTTATTTTTCTCAGACATGTTGCTGTTTAAGAGTGTAGAAGTGTAATTTTTTGCAAAAAAAATTGAAACTTTTTCAAGGAAGAAATTGTTCAAACTGTGAATTTTTTTTGCAGTAGCACAAAACAGAGAAACAAGTTGTAACTATTTTGATTCATCCATTTTTTATGACATCCAGCAGGTTTGACATGCAATTAACTCCATAAGAAGTTTGCTTCCACAGTAAGAATTTGTTTTATCTTCTCTCAGAGAAATTGCAGGTTTTTCTGATTACTTCCTGTATATTTCTAGAACTTGAAAAGTGATACTTTAAAACAATTGTCAAAATACTGTTTTTCTCTTAGCAGTCAGCGCTTAACTGCAACCATTCAGATGGTAGGTTTGGGTTTTTGTGTATGTATGTGTAGTGGGTATGGGAATTTTTTTATTGCTGCTTGGGGTTTTTGTTATTTTTAAGGGTAGGGGAGTTTTGTGTGGTTATTTTTATTTGTTTTGTTTTGATTTCTGGGATTGCAATCTCTGATACTAACAAAAACCAGAAGACACAATTTTAGTATTTATGAATTTCCCTTGTTGCTTCTTCCTATGGTCTCATGATAAGCGAATCTATAGGCTAAAGAGGTTCCATAGTGTTTCTGCATATTGGTTTGGAGGCACCACTAAAAAGTATCTTGTTTTTTTATCAAGTGGTGGTCTTCAGCTATCCACAAACTCAAGGAAGAAAATGAATCTGATACTATTTTTGACTCTTTGGCAAAAGAAACCAGGTTTGTCAGAAAAATGAGGTGTGAAGAAATATGGCAATGTTTTCTGAAAAAGAAACATATATGACATTTTATATATGACATTTTTCTGGTGGTAAAAAGGATGAAAATAGCTATCATGCTAATCAATGAAATGTGTTTAGAAGCATTGCTTTTTTCTTGCATTAATTCTACTCCATTGAAATAAATAATCTGTGAATAATTAAAAAATAAAAAAAATTGTTTTGCATATGTTGCAGAATGATTTCTAATTTTGAGATCTAAAAGCATTTTTGCATTTTACTTTAAAATTATTTGCATTTTACTTTAAAATTGTTTAACTCAAGCTAACTTCAGCTAGGGTACCCAGCCTCACAATTCTAGTAGTGCTGAGCTTGATGTCAGACTTTTTTGAGCTTTTTGGGAGTTTAAATTTGTAAGCAGGATCTGAGATGGCTTCATGTTTCTTTGACTGCTTCTCAGCTTTCTTGACTACAAAATTCATGATTTTGTAATTGCTGAACATTACTAACACAGAGCCAAGGCCTTTTCTACTTTTTGTACTGCCATGTGGACAAGGGAGTTGGAGGTGCACGGGAGACTGGGAGAAGACACAGCCAAGACAGGTGACCCAAACTGATCAAGGCGATATTCCCAAGCATATTGGCATCATGCTCAGTATGTAAAGTGGGAGGAAGAAGGAGGAAGGGGAGCACATTTGAAGTGATGGTGTCTGTCTTCCTAAGTAACTATTACTCATGATGGGGCCCTGCTCTCCTGAAGATGGCTGAACACCTACCTGCCCATGGGGAGCAGTGAGTTAATTCTTTGTTTTGCTTTGCTTGTGTTCATGGCTCTTGCTTTCCCTATTAAACTCTCTTTATCTCAACCCACAATTCTCTGCCTTTTACCCTTCTGACTCTCTCCCTGATCCTGCCACTGAGGAGAGAGCGAGCATCTGTGTGGGGCTTGGCTGCTGGCTGGGCTAAACCCACAACCCCTGATGATCCAGCTCTGCTGGGTGCAGATCTGCACATCCCTGTACATGCAGACAGCCCTTCTTCCATCACACAGGCAGCTTGTGAACTCAGGTGATGAGAAGGGACAGGGCTAAGTATGAAACCACCAAGTTAAGCTCATCTTTCAAGCTTTTACAGTATGCTACACCTTCCCCTGAAGCATGTAATGTTGGGCTCCCAGTATGCTGAAAATTACTATTGCTTTAGAGTAAAAAATACAAGCATTTTTGTGAGTACTAAAATGTGGGGGAAAATGCTAGTGACAGAATCTAAGTGGGAGCTGGCACTGAATTTAAAAGGCATTTCTTTCTTCTGATGTTACTAGCATGTGATCCTAGGAATGTAGTATATTGTTAATGAAATGAATGATAATGAAATTCTTTCAATAAAATTTAAATCTATTTCTCTATAAATACTAATGCTTATATATTTTTCTACTTCTGTATTTATTTATTCCTCATTCTTGTGGACCTTGCTTAAAATATGATTTGAGTTGTGCCTACTTATACTTCTTACTACAAAAGATAAGCGCCCATATTTCTCAAATTTTGCTTGAAGAATAAGTGTGGGAAGAGTTGTTTAAAATATTTCCATAAAAACTGACAATAGGAATTACTAAGGATTTGCTGTTACAGAAAGATCTTGTTCTGTGTTATTCATTTTGACGTTATTGTCCTTTGGCTGGAATTCAAAGAACATTTGCCTTCCATGTTTAACATCCGCAGGTAAAGTTTTGTCAAAATTAAATCACAAATGTACTCCTTAAAAAAAAAAAAATCTTTTTGTGGAATTTATTCCAGTATTATTCTTCAATTTATTTTAAAAGAAGCAAAGGGGACAGAATAATTTGTTTGTGAATTGAAATAATATTTCTTACTTGAGAATTCTGGGTATTCCAGGCAAGGCAGATACTAGCAAAACAGTGAAAACTGTGTATTAATTTTTTTTTTTGTAGATAGATTACCAGTAATTTCTTCATAAAATTCTGGCCATTTCTGGATAAGTAGTAAGGCTTTTAAGATAAGAAAATGACTTTGTCTAGTCATTAATTTAGATTTGTACATTTTTTGCCCGCACACTGTAGGGAGTTACTCAAGATTCTCTTTCAACGTCTTTACACTGCAGAGGAGTTGGACCAATGCCACTGATGCTGCATTGTGTAATATTTGACTAAGTCCTCAAAATTGCTTTTGTGGACTGCCAGTCTATTGGCTATACATAGGATTGACTGAAATTAGGGAAGGGTTTACAGGTAAACCTCCAAAAACCTTGACAAAGGAAGTTTTCCCCCTTGTTTTCCCATGGTTGAGCTTCTCGGTAATATTTTATGGAACATGAAAGTGTTGTTGTATGTTGCGGTGCATGATTGAGGTTTTCAAAGTTATATATGTATTTTATTTATTTTGTGTTGGTATGTTCCTTCAAAAGTCCCTACACCTATTCCCAAACCCACATGGTATCTCCCAGAGGAGAGCCCCTTGTCAATCACCCTGGTGGACTTGAGGGGAGATCATCTCCCATTTGACCACGTGCTCAAACACCCACCTTCCAATTGTTGTGTTAAGTGCCCCTGTCCTGGAACACCCACCCCCATTTCCCCCATTGGCCTGAATTTTCCTGCTGGCCCAGGCTGTGCCCTTGGGTACAAAAAGGAGAAGAACAGGCCCGACCTTGCTTTTTGCACGTGGAGCTGCACTGAATAAACATCTTCCAAATCCACGGCATAGCCTGCTCTTGATTTCCAAGCCTTAACCACACTCAGCCAGCTAGACTGAGGAGCTCACAAACTATTTTGGTTGGTCTGGGGTTTACTGCTTAGCCGGTAAGCAGCCCCCACAAGAGAAACCAGCCTCAGTTGTATTAATTTGCTTTGGTACAGCAGAGGGAAAGAGCAGTGGAGACTGACCATTCTGCATAGGCTGTGGTTTCAAAAACAGACATACACAGTAAGGGAAATCCTGAAAATTATCTCCACCTGGGATTGGTGACAATGTCAATAAGGAATACAAGGAAGTTTGTGTTGGGATGCAACTTATCTAATTTAGTCCCTGGCTACCCAAAGGCTTTGTTGATCGTGGCATGAAAATCATGGGCAATTACAAAGGTTATAATCCCTTACTAAATGATGGGAATTACTCATATGTTTTCAATAGTTGCTTTAAGCTTTGGTCAAGTGGTAATCAACCCCAACCACCACTGGTTAAATGAAATTCAATTTTATAGAACAGTACTAGTGAAAAGTTCCTCTGAGATATGAGTCACACAAGACTCTTCCTTCTTTCAATTAATTTTCTTAGGATTTTTTGGTCAAGCAAGTGAATCAAAAATATTTATTTAATTCTAGGTAAATCCTTCCTTCTCCATTGTTCCTTAAGTTCCTAAACCCTTTCTATTCTTCTCTCCATCTGATATTTACACATTTTATTTGCTGATTTTTATCATTTTTTAATTTGCTATTTTGCATTACACTTTTTATTTTCTGTAAATGTTCTGTTTCCATATTTTTTCTTATTCCTGTATTCCTTTCTGTGACCCTTTAGGCTTCCTATTTAATTTGCTGCTGTCTTTTGTTTTGTGTCATTCAAAATATATGCATAAACATCTTTACCCTTACAATACATCAATTAAAAAATGGGAAAAGTTAATAATTTATTTAATTAAGGAAAAATAGCATACTTTTTAGCCAGATGCACATAAATATGTATCATTTTAAGTATTGGCCATGGATTTAGTTCTTGAATTGTCTCCTTACTGTCCAGTTTCTTTTTCCATTATCTCTTAAGCTCAGTTTTAATATTAACTTTTAAATGTATCTTTTTAGTAATGAAAGAAGAGTGTTTTGACTGTATAACAAAAATGGTTGCTGAAATGCAATCCAAATTTATAGTTGAGACTTACTGTACTAAAAATTGAAGACCTCTGTCTGAGAATAAAGCACTTGAAAATATCTTGCTGTAGCAGACAAAAAAAACCAGAGATAAAATAAAATTTAAACACAACTTGTTACAAAAATGGAGATTAGTTCTTTAGTTCAGAGGACTTGTCAAAGAGAAGGAGAATATAATTATAAGAAGTTCCAAGCAGCTCTGATATAATTAAAAAGGATGTTGTGCAAGTTTTTCCTAGGGTTCCATGTGTGCTGCTAGGAATACACTTGGGAGAAGAACTTTGATAGGATATTTGTAGAAAAAAAGAGTTACTATGGATTAGCAAATTTACTGCAACTTAATTCAAATCAAGAGAAGTAAAGTTACCTTCAGCCTTTCCATGAATTTTCTTGTGAGATAGATCAATCTGTTAAGCTGCTCATTCGCCTTTGTGTGTGTTGCAAGGACTGCTAGTAATATTTGTGGAAAACTGGCACTTTTGTAAGTGCATAAGCTAAATGAACTGACTGCTCTTGTCAAAACAATCAAGCAAACCTATCATCCATCCTCAAGATACCTTGGAAGACCTGAAACCAAAATTGGTTTGAGAAGGCAGACAACTCCACTAAAAGAGAAGGAAAGGGCTTCCATCTCAGCTGAAACCCTAATTACTATCTTGTCATCACAGAAGCATCAGATCAGCCTGAGAGACTGCAACACACGGCTCTGCCACATGCAAAATTGCATCAGTGCTTAGCATTTCTTATCTGTGGTATTTTAGATGTGGTATAAATTTAAGAACACATCTTTCCATCTGTCTTTACAAATAAAATATGTTGACAGGAAAAAAAAAACTTGCTTGTAAATTTCTCAAGTTTTTTAAAAACTATTAAAACAAGTAGATAAAATGAAGTTTACCTGTGTATTAAAGACTTTTAAGGCCTGACCTCCTCTTCCACTATTACTTCTTATGTTCTTTAGGTCATGTAACTTTTTTCTAATTGAATAGATCTCAATCTTGCAAAAGGTTATGGCATTAAAATGCATGGTTAGCTTAGTTGATGCAATAATTTACTACAATTATATATTTTTATATATTATATATATAATATTTATAATAAAGTATAATCATTTATTAGTGAAAACATTTAACTTCAAACTTCCAGCCTTCATACAGGTTCCTTCAATTCAGGAGCCAGGATGTCTAACGTTTCTTCTTGTGGCCGTGGAAGACCCTGAAACATGAAATTACATTGGTCATAAAAGTATTTTATGTTTTATGTAATTTATAAATATTTTATATTTTATATAATTTAGAAGTATTTTATATTTTATGTAATACATAAAAGTATTTGTTCTCAACAAAACTGTGGGACTTTAGCCTGGACTGTTTCATGCTCAGATGGTTACAATGCCTGTGAAGGACTGGTTTCATAATGACTATAAAACTGAAGTTTTGGAGATTTTCATTGAGCTGGAGGACTTAAGGGAGCATACAGAGCAGCATTTTTGGGACAACAAGGCCAAGCTGAAATGTTTTTAAAAGGTTGCATGAAGTGAGTCATAAGCTTGCTGAATGCAAGGTTATCTAATTGTACCTTAATATTTCATTTGTTAAAAGAGTGTTTCTTAATAATATGGTTTTCCAGTTCAGGTAGTTTGAAGGGCACAGATACTAATACCAGGCAAAAGCAAATATCAATTAGATGCTTTTAAGGAGTATATGAAAAATTAGGTTTAGAAGCTACAGGCTGGGTTCGTTCTTTTGTCTCCCCACAGGTCCTTTTTTTTTCTTTTTAACAGGAAATACTGCTTCTGTTTAGTGATAGCTGATTACTCTTGGGCCAGAAATATTGTTAATATTCTAAAATGAAAATTTTCCTCACTATGTGTTTTTAAAGCACGTATTAACCAAATTATTATATTAGCAGTTTAAAGAGTAGCCTAATCCTGTATATAAAATATATCTATTTGATCCCTAAATTTTTTCCCATGTAGATCTCCTATAGTTCTTGTATAATTGCCTAGTGAGGATATTACCATTAATTTCTAATACTAATATGAGAATATCAGAAAGAATTCTGAAGACATAAGAAATATGTTTGTTCATGAACCAGGTCTGTAATTTTATATTTACAGAGCATTAAAATCCATGAAATTTTACCCATTAAAAGGTTTTCATTTCTAGAAAAATATCATGCTATGGTATCATATTTATATCATATCGTGTTCTGAGTTTCTGACATATTTTATGTGCATTTTTGTTTATGTAAAAAATTCTGAGCATCACTTTTTGGCTGGTACTTATGGTTATGGTGGAAGTTTTAACTGCTGACACAAGAGTGAGGCTAGTCTTAATGTCTCTTTTTGTAATTCAGTTATAACATTTCAAGGATGCAGACTGGTAATTAACTTCATGATACTGTAGTTTTGTCTAAGGAACACTAATTTTATTGTAATTATACTTTATAATTCTAATAACATTTATGATTCCATTATGACTGTGGTTAAGGAACTTCACAAGTAGACTGAGAGATAAATTGAGGAAAATTACAATTTTAAACAATTTAAACATCCATAATACTCCTTCTACTCAATCATTACTGTCTGTGGTGCCAGACTAGGCTAAATGTGGATTAAAAATATTGTTGGGGTTTATGGTTTACTGATGCACCAACCAAAGCATAGAGGGAGAGTATGACAGGACAGTGCAACACTGAAAGACAGTTTTAACACAAGACTAAAATCTGACTTTAATTGATGGCATTTATCAATCTCTTTCATCACATGACTTCAAAGGGAGCTTTTCACTGATTGATTAAACAGCTTCTTTCCACAAATCAGTAAATGAAGCAGATTAATTGTCTTTAGCCTAATCTCCAGGTCTGGAATCATATTTGATTTTCTGTGTCTGCTTCTCTGCACTGGAAAGTTTTTTAGAATTCCCTAGTCAGTGCATGCTATGGACATTAAAAATATTCAGAGTTTTCTAATTTTCTTTCATTAAAACATTTATCACCTCACATCAGCAGTGGCCATCAGAAGCAGATCCTCTGCATGCTTCCATTTTGCTGCTTGATGTCAGGTTTCTGGTTATGCTTCCTCAAACCCAGAAATCCTTCAAAATAAAGGTTGCATACCTTAAATATTCATGAGAAAACATGAACATTTCTTTTCAAGTATTCCGGCAGATTGTCTATGATTGTATAAAGGGTGACTGAACTGCTGATTAAGCTGGACTGTGAACAATCTTAGAGATGAGGACAAATGTTCTGGCTCCAGAGAGGGAGCAATATAGCTGAATATAAGTGATTATTTTAAGGTTTCATTTTATGGACCGGACACTGGACATTTTCCTGCTGATCTTGTCTGAATCTGCCTTAAAAAAATCTGAAATGGGAGTTAAGAGAGTATGAAAATAATACCTTATGCAAAAGATATTAAGATTTAGCCTCAAACTTCAGTCTAAATGATTAGTGCTCTTTCACATTCCCATGCCTTTTTACTATGCCATAAAATGTGACATAAAGGAGAAAGGAAAATTAAAAACAAAAAAATTTAATCTGAAATTAAAGAGAATTTAGTGTGTCTTGAGACAGGAGAAAGATGGCATATCAGGTTTCCTGCTTTGATATTTATTTATTTTTGTCTTATTTATTTTGTCTTATTATACTGAATACAGGGATATTTTTGAGAATTTATCATCACTATCATGATATTTTTTAAAATCTAAATGGTCAAGAAGTTATGTGCTGCTACCCCACTTCTGTGACCAAGAACTTAGAAAGAAATTAATTTTAAAAGCTTTTCATAAGTATCAACACTTCCTAATTGAAATATTTTGGTCTTTTTCTTTCTCGAGTGAAATCTCAGTTCTGAGAATATAAAGCAAAATGGTGATATATAAGGTATGGAACACTGTAATTTTGGTGATGAAGATAGGTGTTTTCATTCCAGATTTTTGCATATTAATATTTTTAGTTACTGAAAGTCAAAACTAGGAAAGTAATGATGACATATTCTGATGATTAAGATGTACTAACTGGACTTAGAAAATGTGTTACAATATAAAGTAAGGCAAAATCATACCCAAGGCAAATGTCTAAGGTAATAAATTCTGAGAATTAAATTTAGCAAGTAAGTGAAAAAAATTAACATGAAAACAAATAATAGCTTTTCTCATATTTTCATTCTCTGTCAGTTTTTATGTTTGCCTCATTATCAGCTTTCAATGTGATGTTTAGTACTAGACAGCATCTATAATGAATTTTTTTTTAAAAAAAAACTTATATATCATCTGCTAACCAGATTTTTTTATGTGAATGGTGGACTGTTGACCTCAGAATTTACTGTTCTGTGACAATAATAGTGACAACATCCACTAAGTCCAACTCTTAAAAAGCAAACTGTCCTCAAGAATATGTAATATAAACCAGCCTTCCAAAGATGGATCTAAAAATCTGGCAAAGCTGCTGCAAAAATCTGCAATATTCTGGAACAGAAGTAGCAGGTTGAATTTATATCTCCAAAATAAGAATTGTTTCAAAGGCAAGAATTGTTATTTAACACATCCCATACTATTATTACATATTGTGACAGGATATATAGTCAAAAAAGGGTGACCTATATTTTGAAAAAGTGATATTGATTTCAAAATGTATCAGGTTTTTTGTCATTTGCCCTGTCAAAAAGGTTTGTTTTGAGCATTTAGATTACTCTCAGGAACATTATAAAACCCAGAAAGGCTCTAGATATAAAAAAAAAAATGTATTTTGGCCAGAGAAAGTGCCTAAAATTTCTCCACTAAAGTAAATATTCTGATTTGAACTTACATTGTGTTGATTTCCTTTTAGCACTTCAAACCAGCCACCTAGCTGAATTTCTTCAATCAATAACTAGATGAAGAACTTTGTTTATCACTTGCTTGAGTTAATAATTATTGTTGTTTGCAGCTGTCATGATTATATTGTGTATAACACTGAATCAGCAATTTGTCTTCTGCTGGCAGGTTAGAGGGAGTATAATATATGCAGAACTACAGATGAGTTTTAACCCACCTCAGTGCCCCATGCTTTGAAATTGTGACCTAGATTGTATTCTCAATATTTTAAATACTGTGGGGTTATCTAGTATGTATTTATAGAGGTACACATATATGTATTTATTCATTTATTTTGGGAGAACTCCCATTCATGTTTTCCTTCTAAGTAAAATTAACCAAGTTGGGTTTGAGTTATAACTCATTACTCTGAACATGAAACTACCCTGTAAGCAAACTGATTGGCATAATAAATACTGTACACAGATTGCAATGGTCACAAGGACCTGTGGCCCAAGTGACATTCCATAGGAGAGACAGGAAGAAGGAAAATAGTTCTATAGCTCAAGTAGGAGCCAAAAGTCAGTGGAAACTATCAAGCATGTTGTACTCTAACTTTTTGTCTTGTGCTCTGTAACCAGAAAAAAGGTGTATTCTATTTCATCTGTTGAAAGCAGTTGGGGACATGTTTTTCTTTGTCTCTTGTAACTCCAGGGGGGAGGGGGCGGGTGCCTTCTGATAATGGGCCAGCTGTTAAAACTGGGTGGAGCAATGTTCCTTAGCTCTTTCATGGCTCGTCCTTCTTCCGGGACATATCATCTGTTAATGGGTCACTAAGGCTCACTGTGGGAGTGCATTTTTCAATTTTAAGTTTAATTCATAAGTTAATGTTCTTTTGTAAAATGGTTTGTTCCTTGTACCCTTCCTGTTACGCACTTTTGGTTTATCCCTGTTTTCTCCCCCGTGACAGTTCTATGATTGGTTCTGTGTTCTCCCTAAATTTTCCCCCCAGAGATAGTTAACTGCCCATCACCTGGCAAGTAACCTCCTGTTCTTGTCCATCATTTTGGGAGTCTCTCCCTGCTTCTGGAAAATTCTAAGAGAGGCGTTGAGTGATTGGGCAGAATCCTGATTGTCCCCTTCTAGTGTTCAGTGTATGGTTTTTTTTATATGTTTGTTTACAATATGAGCCACCTCCTCATGAAACCTTATTGGCCCCTGGTTGAAACCCCCCCGTGTTACACCTCCCTTTAAAAGGTCCCCCCCAGGATTTGTCGTGGTCTCTGGAGAGGCTGACACCCAAGGTGAGGGCTCCACGCAGGAGTTGCAATAAACTCGTTGTAACCCAACCTCTCTGGCATTCCTCCTTTCATCCTCTTGCCTTTGCCACCCTGATGCTGCTGAGCAACAAGGACCCACTGGTGTGATATTGGTGCTGGGGCCAGCCAGGCTTGAAAAACAGGCACCGTATCAGCTCACCACATGACTGATAACATTACATCATCCCATTGTGAGATACTTCACCCAGTGCAGGGAGCCAAACCATTCCAACCTAGATAAAAAAATGAGGTGTAGGAGCACCAGATATCTAGTGTTCCCACTGGATTCCCGAAAGAAGACTGGACCCATCTCACCATTACTGGACCCTTTTCTACAGGACCATCTTTACTCCAACAGGACCACATCTGCCACTCCAGGAGGGCTTACTTTGGACTGTTTTCAACACTCTGACCAGCAGGGTGTCAGGCTGTATTTCTGACTCTGTCAGGGTTTCTAGGATTTTTGTTTGTTTTGCTTGCTTGTTTTTTGTACTACTGCATTTGTATTCTTAATATTTCTAGTAAAGAACTGTTATTCCTATTCCCAAATCTTTGCCTGAAAAGCCTTTAATTGCAAAATTATAATAATTTAGAAAGGGGCGGGGGGGGTTACATATTTCATTCCAAGGGAAACTCCAGCTTTCCCTGGCAGATACCTGCCTTCCCAAACCAAGACACTTTTGTAGCTCAAAGAGCTAAGAGAAGATTCAGTGGTGAGGCATGTGATTTTCTTCAAACTATGGCAGCTGAAGGAAACTCCATGACTCCTGTAGTTGTGATGGAGTTAGAGAAATGAACACTGTGCTAAGTGCCGAGGCAGTCCTCATCCCCTGCAACCCTCCTCTGCAGCCAGAAGAGCTGAGAGAGATTGTCAAGCATTTCCATATCTCTGTGTGTTCCCTTTATCTTACCAGGGAGTCCCTGGTTTCAACAGAGTCAACCAGCAACTGAGGTCAGCTGAGGGGGCAGTAATCTCAGATAGGTAATTAGGCTCCTGATTTCTGTGAATTTCTCAGAGGTTTCCATGATGCCACCCACTATTTGCACTTGTGCATGGGAATTATTTATCCACAGTGTAGTATTTTAGACCACATATGCTTTCCAGAATGTTTAACCTATCTTTTATTACATATCTGCATAAGATTTTGTCTGTTTAGCTTGGTGTTATCTATCTCCATTTCCACTTTTGTCATCCTAATTTAAATCCTAAATGTTTTTAGTCCTGGTATATTTGTTCACATCCTGTTTACAATATTAGTTTCAGGAAAGTTGCCCTAAAACGCTAGAAGACAATTTTGAAAGGCTTCCTTATGGCATAAAGTTAAATATAGCAAACAAACTCAAATGCAAGAATGAAAGTACTTTTATGGCTTAATTGTCTCATTAAAGTTTGCTATGAGCTGTGAAATTCTGACTTTCTGCAAATGTCTTTGAAGATACTATTTTCATTAATCATGCAGCAGTCTTTAATAGAATGAATTTATTAAGGGAATATTTGGCGAAGTAATGGATTTTATACTATGTAAAAATTCAATTTTCATTAGTCAGCTACAACCATAAGTGCTGAGAGCACTTCATCTATCCCACAGATACTTGAATAAAGGAAAACACAGATCTTTCAAATACCTTAGAATCTCAGTTTGAGAACTTAATGTGAAACTTCCATCTGGAAATTGCAAGGCCAGATGGTTGTATAAATCCCAGCAGAAAATATACATCTGTCATTTTTTTTTTTTTATAACTGGTTCTATTTGAAGAAGGATTTATTTAATCAGCTTGGCACATCATTTAGCATGTCAATCGTACATTGTGTAGCCCTCAGCTCTCTTTGTACCAAGTCCTCTTTCATTTGTAGAATGCAGTGGAGGTAATCATTTCTCTAACCAGATGCAGGATGACTGCTGATTTAAATTGTTTTATGCAGAAGCATGATGAAGAAACACAAATGAATATAACTGAGTAAATTTTTTTAATAAAGACTCTTGACATCAAGTGTACTTAGATTATAAATTTACCTGTCATACCTCTGCTCTTCATCATGAAAAGACACTGTCTAGAAAAATCTTTAACAGGGTAATGGAAATAAGCATATTGACTTAATGGAAATTTGCTTTAGAGTTCTATACTACTTCAATTATCCAAAGGAACAAAAATTATTTTTCCAATTGGAAATCCACAGTCTATCAAAAGTTGAATTTATGGAGACATCTAAATAGACTGTCTTCCTAAGAATCCTGTAAACCAGTACTTTAGAATAGGATGCCAGTATCTATACTAATGAGGATTAGCACAAGGTGTGTGAACCTTAATGTGGATCTTCTTATTATGTATATGACAACTGAGTGAATAGAACATCTGATTATCCAGGTTTACATTTACATCAGGTAAACTCTCATATATATCCATACATCATGTTGTGTTTTACACACTTACTGGACTTTTACCCCTGTCTTTTAAAAACTATGTTGGGCAAGATATTATAGCCCACTCTACCTAGCAATTTTCTTTTGATGTATTTCATTGATACAGATTTAATCTGAAGAGGAGAGAAACATGAATCATTTGCTTTCTCCTCTTTGCCTTTCACTGCAACATGCAATCATCTAGTCTGGTCCCTGACTGAGAAAGAATAGGTGAGTGATGTAACACTCTACAAGAAATGTGTACTTCAGAGCTACTTTTCAGCATTTTAGTCTGGATCAGCGTATTTGAAGCTAATTTCCCAGTTGCATCTTATTATTTTTCCTCGGTTCACATATGAGAACTTGTGAAGCAGAACCTGTGTTTTATTTCAATGAAAAGAAAAGCAAAAATGCCAGCCAAAGATGCACAAAATAACCTCAGATCCAGAATGGTTCATTGGACAAGACTGAAGCTTACTTAAAGTTATTTCTTCCTCCATGAAATTTGTATAAAAATAATTTCTTCTTCAATAGAAACTATTTTTATTTATATATTTACTCCTGCTAATGGGACACATTGTTTTTGAGTCTAGATATAAATTTACCTTTGCCTTGGAAAACTATTTTTACAGTAATTCTTCCTGGAGAGGGCAAATATTTGTTGACCTCATAGAGAAAAAAAAATTTCTTCACTAGAAAATTTTCAGAAAATTTTACTGGCTTTTTATTCAGTAATAAAGTACTTCTCTAAACTAAATAAACTAAAACACATAAATAATTTCAATCATAAGTTTTTCTATGAAAAAAGTGTCACAATGTAACAAAACCAGGTCCCTGCACAAAAATGATTCTTGGTTTTAAGGTTCACATATCTTTTCAGTCTTTATTAGTGGGTAATAATCAGCAACATGGAATTATTTGAAGATATGCTAGGATGAATTTAATGTTGTTAGGAAAATAAAACCTGTGCATGGATTGAATACTTTCGATCAGTGAGTGACTCTGTTGTCTTTTGAGCCATAACCATTAAGTCACCAACATCACACAAGAATATTGAAATTTGTGTTTTGATTTCATTGCCCCCCAAGATAATTTTGGAGCTGTCAGTGCAGTAACAGACGAAAAGAATGAACTGCATCTCAGGATCAATATCTGCCAATGCATCAGATGGCTAAAACTTCCCAAGGAATACTGGCAGATCTGCTCAGTGGCTTGCTTTTTAGAGGAGGAGGATGCTCACTAGGAACTAATAGTACACAATGTACTGTCTATAATGGAAACAAATTATGTAATATGTATGTGAATTGCCAAGTTTATTCTCACAAATAGGCTCAAATTAAAAAAAAATTGTCATTTATTATTGCAAATATTTTAATGAGATTCTCCTGTCAGGAGACAGAAATAGCTAACTTTAAATTATTCAGAACAATTACAGCTCTTCCATTTAATAGCACACAGAGTAGACCTTTTAATGATAGAAGTCTTAACCTGCAAACCAAGCCAAAGCTTTCAAATTATCTCTTTCCTTATTTCATTTGTTCTAATCTGATGAAAATGGAAAAAATTGGTTCCAAATACATTGTACTAATGTCAGCAAACAGAATGAGCAAGCAATTAGAAAATTAAACTAACTCTATTATTTTCAGGAAATTAGTTAAAATTCAGAATACAGGTACTGCAGTCCTCTGCCACGTGATGTCTATGACTCTGAATGTCACAAATGCCTGTTAGAGGCAGCCCTGAGCAGTTCTCTGTGCTGTCATTGTCTGGATGAATCTACTTATAACTCTAGACTTAAAGAACTGAATCTTAATGTAATTTTGGAAAAGTATTTACCTCTTCTCCCATTTTTGATTCCTTCAAACTGTAGCAAAAATCTTTATAGATGCAGTTCCTGTCACTCTTCAGGTGTCTCACCAATTCCCATACCTATCATTTTAATCCCAGTGGAAGGTGTCTCTTAACACACTTGACAGCAATTTTTTAAACATGAAGCAACCTGATTTTAGGGACCATGTCACCCAGAGAGATAGAGTGCCTTGTCATGTCACATAGCATCAATTTTTGTAATAGAAGATGTCTATGGATAAAGTAATACAAGTTTATGGATAAAGTAATACTTTTATGTCTAATTTTGCAGTAGTGAAGCAAATTGTAAAAAATAATATGCTTTGTAAGATATTCTTGCAAAACTGTCTAAAGTTTCACTGATAAATTCTTTTATTATACTGCAAGCAAATAATAAATGAACAAAGGTTTAAATGGTTACATATCTGTTCTTTTTTAAATGAACATCAGGCACAAAGGCTGAATGTCATGTTTATATTCGTATATCTATTATTATCTCCAACTTTTATGAGCACTGCTGATTTTACAAGATCTTGTGACAAGAAACACTGTCATTATTTCCCAATCTCTCTGAACTTCAACAACTTGTGAATACTAACACTGGTCTCCTGCTTGTCATTCTGAACAACTGCTGGCAACTTAAACTCATCAGTCATGTCACTTAGGTCATTGAACTATATTCTGAAGTTAGCAAGTTAGTCCTAATACCAAGTGTAGTGTTGGTTCATACGTGTCATTTCACTCATGAGTTTATTTTCATGCTGGAGAACATGAGTTTAAACACAGCCTATCTTTTAACTATCTTTTATATCTACTATGTAACTTATATGAATGTTGATTTAATCAAGTATTCCTCTACAGTGGTCAAGGGGTTTTTTGCCATTGAAAGTATAAATATGTATTAAAAGTGATTATTTTTTGCCTTATCCAGAAATGGCATTAATCAACCTCAGTTGTTTAAAGGCAATAAACTCAGTGGTCCTCCTGAAATAAAACAGCTGTGGTTCCTGTTCATGCTAGAGTAAAGCAAGTTCAGATTAATGCATTGCTTCCCAAGAACAAGGGAATCAAAGGCTGATATGGGTATATTATGCAAAATAGTTTGTATCAGTGAAGCAGAATGTGGAACTCTGTTGCTCAAGCACACTTTCTTTTTCACTGGAAGTCAAATGTAAGTCAAGATAAAAATCTGCAAGATTGTCTCTTTCTGACAAATGAAAGAAAACACTAATGCAACTGTTCTCTGAGCTGACCTGAAATGAGAACTGAATATTGGTCTCTAATTACCATCTCTGTTTTTGGACAGGTAACCTAAGATATTTCTTTTCAGATATGCTATTGACTGTGACTTTAATCTGGCATTCATAATCCTGATCATCAGAGGCAGTGGCAGGGTTAACTAGGGTTAACAGCTTTCCTAGAGCATGTTGCAGCAAAAAGGCAATCTGTGTTTCACTTTTGCAAAGCATTGCTTCTATCATATCAGGTCTCTAATTTATGTGATCTGTACTGACTTCTTCCTCACTAAATGATAGCCAGAAGCAGATTGCAAGGCACAGAGCAAAGTACTCCTGACACCAGCTGTGTGAAGGGGTGCCTGTGGTCCCACCTTTCAAAATGACTTCAAACTGTTTTGTGCTGTGGAAGGATCATTTCTGGAAGCCATACAGTAACATGTGGAGAATCATGAAAGAGAAAAAGCTAAAGACAAACAAGAGAAAGCAAACTCAGAAACTTGTTTTGAGGGATTCCAAAAAATTCCCAACATGTGGCAGGCAATAATGGCTTCATCCTTAACATGCTGTGTTCACATTTAATCTGCTATTGGGTTGCAGATGCATTTCCAGCTCAGGCATTTTGTCTTCAGATAAATTATCTGTTACTTGTATGCATAATTTTTTAATTCAGTTCTTTGCAGAATAATAATAATTTTTTAATTCAATTCTTTTAAAACAATTCTTTGCAGAACCTAGAATTCAAGTATCCATTCAAGTACTCTGTAGCATCAATGTCAGCTGACAGCTCTACAGTGGTGGCACACAGACACTTAAAGCCTAATCACCTTTTTATGAGCAATCCCTTGGCTGCTTTTAGTATGAAGTAGTTTTGGAAAACATATTTTTTAGCACACCTATTAGACCTGTTTTAAAAAACAGAAGGAAGTCAAGCAGGAGGAATTTAAATGCAATTCATATGACTCAGATAATTTAAAAAAATCTATGTCAGCAAAATTAAAGGACTCATTTTGGATTTATTTCAGATCTGACCATCTTTATTCATCAAGGTTATTATGACTTCATTTCTTAATAATAAAGGTCATCTCAGAGTCCATTATTTAATATCTGAAGTTAGAACTGGTTTTCCCCATAGATGTATCTTTATTTATGTACTATATCATCTACCTAGTCAGTCAATTTCATAATTTCTTTCTCCCAGTTCATAAGAAGCACTTATTTTTATTACTATTCCCTCATTTTTTGTTCGTTTATCTAAATTGTTTAGGAATATATTGAACAATAGGAGCCTTAAAACAGTGAAGTGTCAAAGACCCTCATCTAAAATAAAGACAGTTTTCTTGCTCTCTTTGACTTGCCTCTTAATTATATGTCTATCCCAGGATCTTCCCTTCTTCTCACTCTCTTCGAAATTTCCCAAGGAGGAATTGAAGGATTTGGAACACCTTGGCAAAATCATTTGGAGCTTCAAGTAGACAAGATTTTTCTGTTTCCTCGACATAAGACACCTGACCAACAGATACAAAATAAAGGTCTGTATTGTAAATGGAGTAAGTCTGTGTTTTTGGAAATTTGTGCATGGACTATGTTATGTCAGGAATGCTAGAATATTTTGGTTATTTCTTGCCAGTAATTCAGATTATATTGAAGCAATTCTGTGACCATGTAAGTGTTAAAAAGGGATGAGATTTTAAGAGCTTTAATTTGACAGAAGGGTTTGCAAAAAAGGAGAATGCAAAAAGAAAAAAGGTCATTAGAATTTATTTAAATGCTGCACAAAAGCTTAGAAAATGTTTAAACAATATTGAGGCAGGGCATGGAGGGAGGGAAGGTTCATTTAAGAAACGCTTGCTTTGAAAATTTCATATGAAAACTCTCCTCAGGCCCTGTGTTTTTCTCTGGCAATGTCAAGTGAGGTGTAACAAGGAAAAGTAATACTAACAATTGATTTCTGCTGAAAAGATAAGTGGGCCAAACAGTGTTTCAGCTTTTCTGGTTGGATTTAATTTCTTTTCTTTATTTTGCTTTTTGTTTCTTGTGCTTGCTTAACTTTGGTCATGAGGCAATTTTTGTCTTCAATTAAAGACAATACTATTATTTTCTTAAAATATAAGAAGTCTCTCAGCAATATGTTGCATAAAATGTGACATTTTGTCAAGGCAAGGTTTGTCAGCACTCAACAAAGCATAAAATACTTGTCGGGAAAGGTTCCTGCTTCTAAAATCTCAGCATCAGCTCTAATGTAATAGAAGTGCATAAAGTTCCTTTGAAGTTGCAAAAGGTTTTCATCTCATGTAAGAACAACTTAAATGGATGAATGCTGTTTTGAATTTTTGCCATTTTTAGCTTAATTTTCTCCATAAAATGTTTAATTTTCCTATGAAACTTGCACAATTTAGATGCACTTTTCCTTTTTCCAGTGTTTATTTTTTATTTCAGATAAAAAAAAAATCATAAAATGCATCTGAGGGAAAAGTATTTGCTGAATGCTGTTCAAGAATTTTCAGTTTACTGCTAAAATGAAGCTCATAACAGCTTTGAAGTAGCAGGTTTGCCTTTTTTCATGAAACCAGACCTTTCTACTGGATCCATAATTTTTTAGAAAATTGCAATATCTAATTGCATGATTTTCTTCTAGAAAAGTCTATGAATACTCTTGAAGTAGTCTAAGTTCTAACAAAGTACTTGGTGAAAAAATGAATTTTATCTGATTCCTGCAAAATTTTATTTGAACTGCACATTTTTACTTGCTGCTGCTACCTCCAAGTAAAAAATCAGTCTAAACAATTACATTTTACAGAATTACATTGTTGGAAAAGATGTTTATAAAGTGTGTTGAAAACATTGTTTTCCTTACTTTGTAATGGTCAATTTTATGTACAATAAGCATAAAATTATTCCTATAAACTAAATGAAATAAAATTTTATAGGGTGTGATACCTAGTCTGCTGAACTTAAGAAAAATTTCAATTATGTTCTAGTGCTTATGTTTTACTGCACGATTTATCTTTTGCAAGAACTAGCAGTGAGAGTACTTACCTGAAATTGTGCAATAATACATAGTATGTGTTTAATTAGACATAAAAGGACAACTTCATCTTAAAACCTTTCTCCTTGGGTCATTGATGGAGATTTTGCATTTTTACGGCTCTGTCTGTAGACAATAATTGTTTCTGCTTTGCAATTCTCTGGAGATTCCTGTTTTAATCTTTTTAAATACCTTTCCTGTGTTTTAATTATTTTTTATGACAATGGAGCACAGATGGTCCTTTAGAAAGTGTTTGGTTCAGAGCATTTTAGAAGGAGATGTGATTATTACTACACTTTCTTGCTGTGGCTATCCCTATCATGTTGTCAATTCTTTCTGAACTAAATCACACATATACGAGCTTAATTACTTTTGCTTATTTGTTTGAGTCAGTCAGTGACATGAAAAAGTTGCATTTCCAAATTCTGACAAGAGTCATATTAATTTGGGTGTCATATTTTGTGCAATATCAAAGCAGAGCTGACTAAACAAGCCTTAACCTTAATAAAAAGAAGGCCAGACCCAGAAACTGTGTGAAAAGTGAGATAAGCTCTTCACATGTATCCATGAAACCGAATCAGTGAGAGTGAATGAACAAGGTAAATGGCTTTAAGGTCTTTGATCTTTGCTCCAATTCTTTTCTCACAGACATTTCTGGGTGCAGGTTACTGAGGTGAGTAAATTGAAGCCTCTCCTGAGAGGAGAATACTGTGCATGCACAGGTCAATGGCACAAAACAAAACGAATTATGCAAGGTTGAAATTCTCTGGCTCTCTAGATGAAGAACACATGCCAGAGCAATCCCAAGCAAAAGTACAAGATGCAAGGAATATGGATTGAGATTAGCCCTGTGGAGAAAATCTTGTGAGTGTTTATAGAGGAAAAGCTCAACATGTCTTCGCAATATATGCTTGTTGCCCAGAAGGCCAAAACCACGGTGGGGTGCATGACAAAAGGTGTGACTGGCAGGTGGGTGAGGTGATTCTCCCCCTCTACTCTGCCCTAGTGGGACCCCACCTGGACAGTGCTCTGTCCAGCTCTGGGGTCCCCTACACATGGGAGATGTGGGCTTGTTGCAGTGAACCCATAAAGAGGCACTAAATTGATTCAGAACTGTAACATCACTTTATGAAGATAGGCTGAGACAATTGAGGTTGTTCAGCCTGGAGCAGGCTCAAGAGAGATCTTAGAGAAGCCTTCCCATACCTAAAGAAGGCTGAAAAGAAAGCTGGACAGGGACTTTTGACAAGGGCATATAGTGACAGGACAAGGGTGAACAGATTTAATCTGAAGGAGGGTAGGTTTAGATTAGATTTTAGGAAGAAATTCTTTACTGTGTGCATACCACATCCCTGGAAGTGTTCAAGACCAGGCTGGATGAGTCTCTAAGTAACCTGGTCTAGTGGAAGGTGTCCCTGACCATGGCAGGAGGCTTGGAACCAAATGATCTTTAAGGCCCATTCTCACCCTAACTATTCTATGATTTTGTG
Organism: Trochalopteron elliotii; assembly: GCA_024734555.1. Classification (NCBI taxonomy): domain Eukaryota; kingdom Metazoa; phylum Chordata; class Aves; order Passeriformes; family Leiothrichidae; genus Trochalopteron; species Trochalopteron elliotii. Next base: position 1,999,576 of record JANPWX010000043.1, read on the forward strand.
ATCTATTGCATCAGCAGTTAGGACCACAGCAGTTACAAATCATCTCAGTTATGAATCAAATGGAGTTTGCACAAAATAGGTATTCACATAGAATTTTTTTGTTATTGTTGCAGCCGAAACTCATGTTGAATGTGTACAGTGAAATTATCTATGAAGGAAATATGAAATATTATTTCTAACGAAGTCTCTATTTTTCTCATGCCTGGAAATGACCTTCAAAATTTTAAAGTGCCTGAATATTTTAATCTTCTTTCTTTTAACTTGCAGTTGATAAGCAGCTGGCAGAGAATAAGCTAGTGCTATAGTCTGCATGCATTGTGCCATGAATACTCTCTATACACCTTAAAGAGCTTAATGCATTCTCCTTGGTAGTTAAACCACACATTGGGAAATGGCTTTTATGGAGCTGATAATGAAATTCTTGGGAATTAGATAGGTGAACTGAATTGAACCATAAATTCCTTTGATGACAACACACATTCCTGAATCAAAATCCAGGTATTTCCTCACAATTTTCAATGGATTTTTTCCCAATGGATATCCAAAAGGAGTATGTTCCTACAGTATTCAGTGAATCTAAAATCTGATTGTTATTGTGAAAAATATTTCTGATATTTTTTTGGAGGAAGGGATGGATATGCCAGAAGAATTAGCCTTCTACAGCAGGAAGACAGGTGTACAAGCCATGTAAAATAACTGTCACTTTACTTTGGACATGAAGAGCATAATTTAGAAAGTGTTTATAAATGATTCATTCATTTAGGGTACATTCTCTGTCATCATCATCATAATAATTTTCCCATTATCTTTAAATGATTGAGGCCAATGTCTTCTCTCAGCTACCATTTTCCCCTTCTCATTTTTGCAACAGTCAGTAGCAATAGCAGATCTAATTTGTCAGTCTTTGAAAAACACTCCTACTTTGATATGAAAGATCATCTGTTGGACAAAATAAATAGGATGCTACTGTGTGGTGGCTGTTGCCTGTATTTTGAAAGTGCCACATGAATTCAGAATGGATAGCTAGAAAGACACAAAATAACAAGAGACATTTCAGACACTTCAGCTTTTCAAACAACATCTTGTATTTATGCAGTACTGACCCTATGTATTAGAGAAATTTGAAAAGGAATATGTTACTATGTGAATTAGTAATGATAAAATTTATGTCTTCATATGTGCCTAACCTCTTCCAACAGAACATTGCTCTCAGAAAATAGCTTACTGGAATTCCCAGAAATTCAATGAATAATGAATAATTTCCTTGCTGATAATCTGGGGAACTGTTCCTTCCCCAGACTTTCTTTGGCACATTCACACATATTTTAGTTCTTTGTAAACAGAGAAGAATTCAGTAGTAAGAATTTTTCACATTCATTCAAACAATTGTTTGCAATATTATATTTAAATAAATGCATGAGGTTTTTGTTGAGTATTTTTAAGAGTTGTTTAGAGCATCTACTCTTAGGCTTTCATACTCAGTTGATCTCTTCTTGTTTTGTCTGAATTTCTTAGTCTACTATATTTACTAGTTAACACGAAACAAATTATCATAATTTCAAAACATTCCTTGTTTTCCTGAATTGTGTCATGATGTTATGGATATTGTAATACCATCTTCTATCAATAAATAAATTGGAAATAATTGGTTTAATAAGATGAAGTCGATTCTAACAGCATTAATAATCTAATAACTTCTGCTTTCATATTTATGCTACCACGCTCTCGCACTTGATCTACAGGATTAGCCATCATCCTCTGGAAGAAGCATAACTTAGACTGAAAGAGAATAGGTTTAGCTTGACCATAAAAAAAAATTCTTTACTTTGAGGTTTGTGAGACTCTGGAACAGGTTACCCAGATTTCTGGATGCATCATCCCTGGAACAGTTCAAGTCCAGTTTTAATGGGGTCTTGAGCAACTTGATCTAGTGGAAGGTGTCCCTCTCATGGCAGGGGGTTGTACGTATGTGATCTTCAAAGCCCCTTCCAATCCAAACCATTCTATGATACTATGAAATAGAGTAGTGGGTTTAAGACTGGATAAAAGATAGCAGAGCAATGGAGTCAAGAACTAAGAAGTCTACTCATTATTATTGAACTTCAATTATGTTACTAAAGGACAGTTATTGCACAAGGGTTTGTAGGTTTGTAGAATGTATTCTCAGAAAAGCTGTGGCTGAGTATACATGAATGCATATGTCACACCTCCTAATCAAAGGCTGGGTTTTGCTCTGTGGTTTGTTACCAAAATACCTACACAGAGCCTCTCAGTGAACCTCCTATACAGCAAAAGTACCAAAATTGCCTTTTTTTCTTTACAAGGCAGTCTTTCTTCTCTTCCTCATTTTTTTCTGTATAGATGCTTCCCACAATTCACATTCTGATGTCTGCTTTATATCCATCTTGCCCTGCTTCCCAGGACTCGCTGTAAATAACCCTAAAGGGTTACAGTCCATGGCATGAAAGAAGATTGCAGAAGGCTCTGCTGAGATGTCCTCTCAGGGGCCAAAAAGGCCAGTGTTCTCAGCAGGGAAAATATCTCCTCCTCTTTCAATCACTCACCCTTACATCCATTAGTTACCTTTTGCCTTTTAGCAGAAAAAGTATTTCCTGAGTCATTTCAGGAAAAGTAGAGTTTAATCTTTGCTCTGTAATAATGGAGAAAACATTTTTTGTTCACTATTGCTTCTGGGAGAGTACACTAAGAGGAAAGCAGTCAAGCTTTGATACAAAATGAGATGTCTTTATGAAAGTGCATTCAAAGTGGCTTGAATGGAGATTTGTCTGAGGAAATCACTCCATTTTTAATTCTGAAGTTCTTCAGACAATATCTAATTTAAATGGGGAAGTGAAAGGGGAAGCAATCAGAATGGAAAGTTTCTGAGGAAACAGCAACAGCATTTGGCCCAAATCTACATGTGCCCAACACAAGTAGTCTTATTAGGGAACTACATACTTAAATTTAAAAGTTTTCTCGAAAAACTCACTGAGCTGGGGACAGTGTGCTTTGCATTTTCAGAAAATTCTGGAGTTATTTTCATTTTGTAATAAAACAAGGCCCAAGGGAGGCACCTCTCTTATATCATTGTGAATGTGGGACTTCTTTTCCTGGCAAAATTCTATTGAAGAACTACATAAAATACTGCAGTTCATGTTTTTAACAGACTTGGAAAGAGCTTGAAGCTCAGGAACTGAGTTAACTGCAGGTATACCAATTTCATCTCTAGGAATTATACAATTATTTGAGGTAAAATCCAATTAAATTTGCATATTTCCTTTTGCTGTTTGCTTTCAAATTAAAAAAAAATCAAATGTCTATTGAAGAAAAGAGAATGTTGAATAGTACATCATCACTGAAAACACACTGATGTGCCATTTAATGAGATTTTTCAAGAGACTGGAACAAATCAGGAATGATTGATTTCATTTTACTGAAGGTATTATAAGAGAATTCTTTTTCTTTTCCAGTCTTATTTTTTGTCTTCTTTTTTTTATTAATACTGTTGTTTTTCAACAAACTCTTCTCAGATGTACATTATCATAGAGAATTTGAAATTGTAAGTTTGGGGTAAATTGTATAAAATAAGATTATTAAAAGAACAAAACACAGACACAAGTGACATGCAATTCGCAGCTCTTGGATGAGAGTGTAGGTTGATATTAGAAAATAGCACACCAGGAGATAGTAATCAGATGAATACCACATGAAGAGGAAGAAATTATTTCACCATAAAAAGAAGAAAGGAGTTTAATTGCTCTGAGTATTTATATATTTATAGAATAGTTACTCTCTGTATGCAGTTTTGTGTACCCATGCAAACACTTTCCAATGTAAACATACATTTATGATTAGAGATGTTCTGTTAGACATGCAGAACCATGCATGGAAACATACAAAGCAGCCACTTGATGATTATCAACAGCAGAAGCATAAATCATGTTGGAAGAAAACCAGATTGAGTTGAGATCCAAATCAGAGATCCAGTGAAGCTGAATGGAATAGAGATAATGGAATCCTTCCCTCTCTAAAGCTTTTCAGCAAAAATTCAACTAGAAAAGAACTTTAGGGCAGCTTAGATTACATGCCAATCTTTGCAGTGACAAAAAATGGAGATAAAAATGTGAGAAAACAAGAAATGCTTCAAGAAACTTGAACAAAAAAAAAATCATATTTGAAATGAAGTTTCAGAATATATGTCTTTTGAAATATTGTGTCTGTAAAGGTCTAAACTATACAGTCTTAAGAAATATATTTGAATTATAGAGCCCGCTGATTGCAGAAATCATCATTTCCAAAAGTAAACATTAAATATTAATCTCAGTGTAGATATATTGTGAAAAATTTTGCCTTCTTTGCTGAAAGTGAGAAAAGAAACATATCCCTGCTACACTTTATTTGTCAGACATATGAATCTTGTGGTCTCACTTACTTTGTGGTCAGTTAAAATAAGAGATTGGCACATGAAGAAGCAATTTCTAAATGTATTCAGTAGCAGAAAAAATGCAAATTCCCTATAAATAAAATATAACACTTGGAAGCATAACAAAAATCTTCACCAAGCCCAAGCAGTGTACTTATTGACTGTGATTTTTATTTCTTGTTCCTTGGTGTACTCACACTTTTTAAGCTTTCTGCACATTCAGTATGCAACTGGCAGGCAGTGTTGTAACAGTTGAATATCTGAATGATTGCAATGGTGCAGAAACCCATTCTGAACCAACCAGAACAACATTCAATAAGTTTGTTCTCATTTAAGCCGTGAAAAGACTTTATTATATACAAAGCTAGATTTGTTACCATCCTTAGAATATAAACTCTATAACACTCCCAATCCTAAGTAGTGCTGTGGTGGAAGATGTTGAAGCCTAAAACAGCTTGATTTTTCTGTTAAGAACACTAAAGTCTGAAAGATAATCCTGGATACCACGTAGCAGAGTAAATGGGTATTACTGCTGCATGGACTCACTTGTCAGTATTTGTCCTGTTCCAGTATATATTGTCATACAATAACATACCAAGGGAAAATCATTATAAAATTTTTCTATGAGCCTTAGAGCTATGAAGAGTCTTCACTTACAGGTGTTCTTTCAACAATATATTTTTTATAATCTGTGAAAGAGAGTGGAAATTCTCATTTCAGGCTCCCCTTTAAGAAAAAAATGTTTGTGTCTCTGAGCCACAGTGCTCTGCCAAATTAAAACTTCCATCAGAAACCTGTCAATAGTGCAAATTTACCATTGTAGTATTATTAGCACTGTAGTATGGAGCATAGTCCCCAGCTGCACTGACTTCTCAGAAAATAGTATTGTCTTCAGAGGCCTTTAGGACTCCTTTTTACCCAGAAATGGGAAACTCTGACTTGTCTTAATATATTTGCCTTGTATTTCATTGGGCACTGGAGCTCCACCCACTCAGATGAATGAGCTGCCTCTTGTTAGATATGTTGTGGCTCCTTACTGACAAAATGGACCTCCTAGCAATCCTTTTCATCATCTGATCATGCAATCACATATATTTTCATCTAATTTTAGTAGGTTTTGATTTGGATTAGAGCTCTTAACTTTTGGCACAGGACCATATTACAAGTGTAGAGCTGTTAATTATTTTAAAATAGTTTTTTTTATCAAGTCAGGTTTTGAATTTTCTGTTAGCATCAGCATCCTTTCTCTCAAAAGAGATTTGTCTGAGGAGAAAGTGCTTTGAATAGCTTTAATTATTATATGAAGAGACTATTTAATGTATCATGTGAGATTACACCATCATTTTTGTCAAGAAATTACTTGACTGACTGGCAGCTTTGGACCCTAAACCTGCTAGTTTACAACAGAAATCAACAGTTATAAGTCTTTTATGATCACAGTTATTCTTTACTCTTTTTCTTTTGTATTAAAATTTTAGTTTCAGATACATTTTTCTTAAATTTCCTGAAAGCAATGGGATCATGCCATGCTCCTTATCACCCATAATGAAGTAGCCACATACAAAGTGAAACTTTTCCACTCTTTTTGATGAACTAGTCATCTTGGAATAGCTGCACTTTATACTTCATCTGGCATGATCACAAGTTCCAGGGACAGAAGGCTGAAATTTTTGGAACATGTGGCTGCATCTTCAGTCCTCTGTGAGGAGGTATCCAGTTTTCCTTTGCAAATAACCCCTGGATGCAAGAGTCTACAGGGTATGTTAGCTCTGAGATTGAGATATTATGTGTTTCAAAAGTCATCTTGTACTGATGGTGTGTTTGGTACCTTGCTCTCTTGGACACCTGGATTGACACCTGGATGTGTCAATCTGCTCCCTCATGCACGGGCATGATGTTGGACAGAAAACTGGGTCTAAGTCCATGTGCCAGACAGATCCCAGTATAGTATTGTCTTCTAGAAAGTCCTGTGAGACCAACAGGACGTGCCAAGACAAGTCAGCCCTGGGATATCTCAAGAAACCTTCATTTGAGTGTCTGAGATCCAGATCATGTGAATGCATGGCAAAAGGTCAGAAGAGCATGAAGGCATCTCCTTATCTTGGCTCTTTGTAAGAGTCTTATGTATGTAAAAAATTGTATTAAAACTCAGGGAGATAGGGAAATTTCTAGAAAGGTCTGATCAGAGAGTTGATTTGCCAGTCGTGGCTTTGAGGGAGCTGTCTCCCTTAGAATAGTGTAGTATGGTCTTGTATGGCTTCTGGTTTTAAGTACTGTGTGACCTTGCTGTAGAGTGGCTGGAAATCAGGTGCCTCATATTCAGGAGTCAGCCATCCTCAGCTGGGACAAAGGTTCAACTCTGAAAAAATGTATATATGAATTGAAGGCATGGCTTAAATTTTTTATTCTGCCTAGCAAGTGGAAGTACTGCTGACTATGAAATGTGCACAAAAATATTTGATTTGAATTTGCATACTGTCAAAATGTTTTCGCAGTGATGGGGATCTGCTGCCTAATTACAGATAGGTGAGAAACATAATGAAAGAATGTGTCTAAAAGCCCTTTACAATTCCATATATCTTCCAATATGATATTAGAACATCTTGTTTATTAATTTAATAAACTGAGCTACGAATTTTCTGTTATCTTTTTCATTCTGGTCATGAAACCAGGAAGAAAAGTAGAAGGTAAGGTACATTTTTGAACTTCAGTGTCCAAGCAGCAATTCAAAGTTCCTTTTTAAATTCAACCACACATTATTAGGGTTTTCTTTCAACTGCACTGTTCTAAGCAAGAGCTCTAGAAAAGAAAAAGGTATGCAACCTATGTTTTTTCCCTTTTTTGTACTGTAGTCTGGAAAACAGTTTGATTTCATTTTGTGAAGTTCTGTTCTGATTCCCCAGTAATTTTATGATTTATTTTTATCAGGCAAAATAGCAGAAAAGCAAAGTTCCTTGAGAAGTAATAGTGAGACATATAAAGTCCATCTTCGAGACCTTCTCCTTTCTGCATGTGTACTCAAAAGAGAATATAGAGTCCACAGGTATAAGCACTCTTGTATTATAAGCAGGTTTTTCCTTTCATGTGTATGTGCATTTGTTGTTCACACACAGCAAAAACTTCTCTGTTTGTCCTATCCATAGGAACATCATTGCAGCAGAGTCCTTCACAAGTATCTTTAATGTAATTGTGACTGTATGTACCAGATTCTGAAAGTCTTGTGAAACAGAGGCACTAATTAACTTTCTACAAGATGGGGCTTTTAGTATATTTACAAATATTTTATACAAGTATCAGGATTTTCTAAGGCAATCTAACAACAGTGTGTCCTTTTTGTCCATAAAGGGCATGACTGTATTTTCTGAAAGGTATGTTATTTTAAAGGTTGTGATAGGCTTTAAAAAATTTGGAAAATTGGTACCTTTGAAATTCCATATATTATATTCCCTAAAGTACTAACCCCTATTAATCCATTGACTGTATTTAAAATTAAAGCAGTTATTCTCAGCCTTGAAAATCAGTTGAACACTGTTTATTTCAACTGGATTTTAAAGGAAGGGCCTCCTGTTTTCACCTGGATATCAGCTGGTCTAACAGGAAACATGCTACTGTTACAAAAGTGCTTTTATTGTAACTACAGTACATCATCCTTATAATATATGAAGCTTATTAAAAATTAGTTTCACTTTGCAAGCCAGTGTGTCAGAGAAATTTAGAAATTAATATCTGCATTCCCAATAACAATTTTTCACAGATTCCCAGTGGTACAACTCTCTTAAAGCAATGTGAAAAACTACCATGCTACTTTTGCTGCACCTGAAATGATAAAACTTTTGCTGCTTTCCTCCTTAATTTACTGCCTAATCTTATGTCACCATTTGATTACTACAGTAGACTACTTTGTAAGGGTACAATTAATATAAATAACCTAATTTGCATAACTATTGATGAAGATGCATAAATACACATTCAAAAACATTCAAAGTAGTTACACTTATTTAAAAATTTCCCTCATTATTCAGGACAAGCTGAAAAACAGAAATGCGATGCACAAAAAACTGCACTCATATATAAATAACACAGCAGTGTAAATATTGCAATCAGAAAGAAAGACCTGTAGAAAACAAGGTTCCTGCTAAAACATACTAAAGAGTTAGTGTTTAAACTAATGCATACATTGGCATAAAAAATACACAACAGCTCTGTCATAAGGCATAATATTTTAGATAGTCATTGAGTTCTCTGAACATATTTTTTTTAATGGTACTGCATGTTATGTTATAAAAAAGACTGAGATTTTACGGTTTATATTGAAAATGCTCATTTATGTTGGTTTATATGCTATTGAATTAGTTTGAAAATATTTAATAAAAAATATATAACATCCATATGTCTACAGAATCAGTTTGTAGATGAGTTAGATGCTTTCATAAGTATGGCACCTTAAACACATTACAGTATATATTTTCTGCATACTTAATAATCTCAAATCCCACCTACTATAGAATGGGAGACATGCAGTATATTTTAATCAATTATTTTTGTAAGAAGTATAATGACTAATGTGGATGTTTTGAACTTTTGTTGGGGTGTGCGGGGTTTTGTTGGTTGGTTGATTTGGTTTGTTTCTTAATTGAGCCAAAAGAAATATCAATTTATTTACAGACATCCCCTTCTATAATTATAAAAATTTTTAAGTGAATGCAGAATTCATACAATAAAACCTGTCATTAGTGGAATATAAATGATATGCATACCTTTGACTGGTCCTGTGAATATCTTATTTTTCAAAAAAAGAAAAATAAAATAAATCATTTCTGTAAAGGAATTTTGACCAGATTGTGACATTTTTCCACACTCTGGTGAGAGTGTTCAAAAGAGCCATTACTAGTGAAATTGAAGTAAACATTTTTGCTGATCCACAACTGATAGAAATGGAGTATAAAGTATGAGAAATACATAGGTGTATGGGTGGACATATGCAGATTTTTAAAAATGTAGATAGTTTATAATCTGGGAGAATGCCGGACAAAATTTGAGGTCTGACTATCTTTTTAGTGGCTGCATAACTAAAGCTTTTAAAAAATGGAGGTTAGTATTATAAAAACACTCAGGTTCTTTATAGCAAAGGAAGAATAAGCTGAATATATTGATAGATGCCATGAAAATATTTCCAGTAAATGTGCAATGTGACTCTAATGTACATCAAATCAGCATTTTAATTTAATTTTAATTTAATGTACATCAAATCAGTAATGATAATATGAAATTTATATATTGAATTAAGCTGATGCATTAACACCTGTAACAATCTTCAGAATTCAATATCCAATATGAATTCAATAGTTTGTATTGATCCAATAATATTTCAAAACTTTAACATGGTATATTTTCAGGGAAAAGCAAGAATAAAATAGTCACAAAAAATATTTAATTCTATAAGTGTTCCTATCATGATCATGAAATAAATGTTTTGTTATGTAGCTTCAAATAAGCTTTTTTTAAGGACTCAGTTTTTGTCACAGCAAGACATTTATTGTTCTAAATGTGTAAAGTCAGGTCTCAAAAGCAAGATCTCCAAGTAACCATATGCCTATGGAAGGGGTGCAGAAGTTATACCTCAAATATGATTTCGTAGTCTGCATTATATATCTATAAAACTATTTTGCTAAAAAAATTTTTACTTTTACTTTAAGGATTGACTTTTGAATTAGAAGCATTAAAAAATTATCACCATTCTATCATTTCAAAAATGTCTAGTACTAAGACTGGATAGCAGGGAACATTATAGTGTTTCATTTGTGGTTTTCTGCATTTAACCCCTATTTTGTAATATAGTGTGTCATCAAGGTGCCCAAAGATTTTGATATCACAAATGGTTAATTCAGAACTCACTTAAATGAAATCAATGAATGTTAATTACTAGAACTTGAAAAGTACTTGGAAAAAAATAATAGAGTAGCTTAAAAAAAAAAAAAAGCAAGGAACCTCAAGAGAAAAAGTGCATGCAACTAGTACCTATAATTTTGTAATTAATTGTTCCACTGTGGGCAGCTGTACCTATTTGGGCAGGTTCATCCAGATCACATTGAGATGTTGCATGAAGCCAATTGGCCATCGTCCTGATAGCAGCATATATGTCTGAAGGTGCAGATGCCCCAAAAAACAGGGGAAGAAAATGTGGTGAAAAAGATGTCAAACAGAAAGACTATTTATGTAAATTAGGAGATATAGTGATTTGAGAATGATCACCACTGAAAAACATAGCAGTATTATGGTTATAACTTTACATTTAAGTGTTATTTGACAAAACTTGCAAATCCTTTTTTTCAGTGTTCTGTCCATAATAATTATTTTAAGTGGCTTTCCACACAACAAATATATTTACGAATTTTTGATGGTTCAAATGTAAATGCAGTATTTTGCTTGTATCACAAAATTATAAAACAAAAACCTAGAGTTATGTCTTATAGTATTGCTGTTTCTAAAAAAAGATTCCTTAGTTTATGTATTGCATCAATGTCCTCATCAAGGCTCAGTATTCTAGTGATAGTTTCAATTAAAAGAAACACCTTCAAATACAACATTTTTATTGACAAATGTGGCTTTTGAAATCACAAAATCATAGGACAGTTTTGTTTGGAATAGACCCTTAAATACTATCTAGTCTGATGCCTCACATGTCTCGAGGGAATATTGAAGAGGGGTATTAGAACTGCCCCAAAAAAAGCCACTTGATTTATACTAAGAAAATTATTAATTGCTTCCAAAGACAATTTTCCCTGAGGCTACATTTCTGTTTTTATTGGGTGGGAAGACCAGATGAAAGACCAGAAAATGCTGCAATGGCAATCATTAACAGCCCTCTACAGAAGGAAACACACGCACCCTACAGCTGGCTGCAGCATGTTTTTATGGACAGGCAGTCTCTTGGGGTGTGTCCACACATGGATGTTCAGGATCATTAAGGGGAATTAACTATAGACATAAAATCGAAGCTCAGAAAATGTACTAAAACAGGTGTTTGTGTATAGCTGTGGGAAATCAGAGGTATAATTTGGTTATTTTATGGTTGTGACTAGTCGCAAGGAAACCAAGGTTAGTGGGGGACAACATGAAAATTTAGTATTAAGTATGAATTTGTATTCACAAATTAAAATGTATTGCTATTAAATTGTGTGGGAGGTAATGTCAGTACTTTCCTGAACATCGCTGGATTTAAGCAAATACATACATTTAACCACACAGGAAAATACTTTACTATACATAGTTTCTGTCAGAATTGTTTTGGAATGAAAGATCATGCATAAGACAAACAAACTCCCGTTGGTTTGATGTCTTTTGCTTCACAAAAAAATATTTTAAAGTGTCCATCAAAATTATTCACATTGGAATACTAGTACTACAAGCTCAGGTCACATATGCTTTTTTAACTGACAACACATATTAAGAACAGAATAGTAATGGAAAGGTAACACCTAGTGAATATTGGTTTTGTTGTATTTGTAATGGCGTAATATCTATCCTTTTCCTATAGCAACTTGTCCTTTCACAATGATTCAGAAGTCTGAATTTATTTCCTTAGGAATAGAGTGATTTCTCAAAGGACAATATTTACATATCCAGAGAAGAATCAGAAAAGGCCACAGAGATGGTACAGTCCAAGATGAGATGAGAGGAAGAAAGCCACTCTGTACCTTCAGCATAGGGAGCTTGGAACTACCATTTCTTTGCTGCTTTTCCAGTGCAAACTGGGAGACATGTGAACTGAGTAAATCACTTTGACATGATAATTCAAAATTTGGGAAATTAATTCTGTTTTTCTGCAGAACTTAATGGTTAAGTGTGAAAATTCAAAATTACCTTCACAGCTGAGCCTAACTGGCAGCCACTATGTACCCAAGACATTGATAAGAAACTGTGATAAACATTAGGAGCTTTTTCTTATTCATAAAAACAGGATCTTCCTCAAAACATAGCTAATTGAGTAAATTTTTCTAATATCTATGTAATAATTGTTCCAAGGAGGAGGAAAACTTCAATCCCAAGTGTCATAATGTCTCTTTTAATTATTACTCCTAAAGCCAATAACAAACACAAGTGAATTTAAGTCTTCATTTTATTTTTTCAATCCACATACATATATAAGTACTATTTTAATTAAGTTTATCTCTATTTCTGTAGGCCACCTACCACTGTATTGCAAATTTATTGTGAAAAATAATAGCATGATGAGTTCCTGCATCAGCACACGTATCACGTGTTCTGAGTTATGCAATTAATGTTCACAGGTTGGGTAGAAATATCATTTTCCATAAAAGTGCTCTTATTCATATGTCTCATTCATCGAATCCTGTAAAGCAAAAGCAATTATGTCCACATCTGAGCAGTCTGGGGTCAAGTAATTTTAAGCTATATGTGTGGAATAGAATAACTCCAAGTATATAAGGAAATTATTTTGCTTTTCTCATTTTTTAGAAAGTTTTGTTAACATAATAAATCTGTTAAAGCACATATTTAGATTTTTTTCATATAAGTATAGAATATTTTTCTCTTCCAAGAGCTATAATACTGAAAGAAGTATTCAAAGAATTTCAGGAAAATGATGAGTCAGAGGGATTAATATGTTCCTAACTTCATACATAAGTTTCTGTTTATTTTTATGTTCCTTACATTTTCAGAATATAAACACCCCTCTACAGTCTGAGATCCTAAATAGATTTTAATAACTATTTAAGAAGGATAAAAGTTGCAAGAAAATATTTTCAACGCATTGTAGTCTTTATGCAAGGGATGATTCACATAAAAATTTCAATTTAGTTCCTGACAGTACAAACACTTCCTGTCGGAAAGACAAAATAGATTTAGTGCAAATATTGTCAGCCAGAGCCAGGGTAACATTAATACTGATGAAAAAGATCTCTCTCTCAAGTATCTGTACCATAGCCAGCTGGAGCTCTCTAAATAGATCTATAAGTTTGTACACGTTTTCTGCAGTTTCTAGGTCTAAACACTGCAATTGTTTAAATAGTTTCTAATCACTGATTTCTTGGACACTGGGATTGTCAGTAAACTGAAAACTGCCCTAAAACACATTTTTCTACAAACTGTGGCACAAGTTGGAAGAGAAGCTATCCGGTTAACTGCTCTTTGCAAAGAATTGTGTCTTCTGAAACCTGCCCTTCGTCCCACTGTGAAAAGATGTGATTTCACAGATGAGAGACAACTGAGTATTGTGTCCTCTTCATCATGCAATGGATGAGGAATTTCAAGGAAAATACACATTAAATGGGTGCTTCTAACCAAAAAAGATTTGATCATTGCCATCCAGCCATGGAAGTTGTATGCTGACAACATACTGCAAAAAGCTTGAAAAAGGTTAAAAATCAATTCTAGGGCTCTTCAAAAGAAGGGGAGGAAAGCTAAATGGATAAAAAAAGAAACTGTGGCTGTGACGGTACCGCAAGTGCAGTGACTCTCACTGTATTAAATCTGACATTACTGAAGAAAGCTTTGATGGCTTCCTGGAAACCTTCCTATTGTACTGAGCGAGATGGTACCAAAACTTCTGAGGTTTGGGGTTTTTTTTCCCTTAGCTCTTCTAATGTAATGATTCAACCACCCAACAACACCATTCTAGCAGGTCTTAGACAAACACATCATGTCTACTTTTTTGTACATCTGATTTTTAGGAGGAAGAATGAGTGCAAACACAAAATTCAACATTGGTGTGTCCCAGATACAAATGCTTTCAGATAGGATAGTGCAGATAAGAAAGCAAAAGAAAGAAGTTCCATTAAGTAACCAAGTTCAAGCTTCATTTCTGTTGTTTATAGTGGGAGGAAAAGAAATCAAGGGAGTTTATTCTTGCTTGAGAGAAGAGATGAAGAATGGAAATGGTAAGGAAATTTTTGTAGTGTTTGATGTTATTGAAGTCAAGATTATTAGTAAGTAAAAAATAATATTATGTTTGCATGTCAGTAAGGCCTAAAGGCACAAATTGTGAGACCAAGGCCTCACTGTGCTCAATACATGCATACAAGAAAATAGTCCCTAGTCCAAAAACTAGCAGTATAAATAGTTAAAGTCAGAGAACAGAGCAGTGAAATTATTTCTCTGTGGTAAGATAGAAGAAGAGTAGGAGAATTAAGAGGAAAATGCAGTTCTACTGAATTCTACTTGAAACTATTTATAGCCATCACTTCACGCTAAAGTATTGTGATTAGTAGATTCAAGTAATGGTGTTGCTTTGGGACACAGATTTTCTTTAAGTGTACTAAGAATTCACTGCAGCTGCACAAAACACCAATTACAATAAGTAAAATGAGGGTTTATTTTAAAATCAGATAACCATCTAGTGTTTGAAACAACAAAAAGGTTAGCAAGTAATTGCTTTTATTACTATATCTTTTAGTATTATTCTTCTTACAAGTGACAGCATATAATAACTTGTTCAGTTAAGAAGGTCTCGTGCTTATAATAAATGTTTTGTGTGAAATACCTATAGTTTAATGCAGAAGATCAGATGCACATCATAAATTAAATATCTTATTCAGTGTTGAACTTCAGACTGTGTGCCAAATACATTCACTGACTATATCAAAGTGCATTACTATAATTAAGCTGGGGGAGGGGGTTATGTATATCCTTTAAAGTGGAAGATGTTTTTGTTTGTGATTGTGAAATACTTGCTTGGTGGCATTTATGGAAAATAACTACCAAACATAAAGACATTCTTTATATTAGAATGACAGCTATGCTGAAAATTCAGCATAACAAAAGCTTAATCTACATATGAAATTATTTATTTTTTTTCTCAAAGCCTAACATACAAAAAAATTCAATGCCAATTTTATACACGGATTTTGCTCTGTCTTGTTTTATGTGTTTGTGCTAACAGAGTTCCTTGAATCCTTATTGGAAGACCTAAACAACTTTCCAGTAGTTATTTGGCTTTCTCAACTTCTTATATAAGGAGGTAATATGAAAGGCAGTATTATAAGTATATAAATGCTTCCTAAGAACTTCCCCGCAAAGCAGTATGGTAGATATGTGGGTTTAATCAATACACCAAGTTATGACAGTTTCTGACACTTCTGGCTATTATTGAGAAATGTCACTTTGAGTGTCTCTGTGCAAAACTGATGGGCACTTTTCCTGAGCAAACGACTTCCCTTGTCACAGAAGTGGTGCACATAGATCTGTGCATTTGTAAACACCCTGTTAGAGTACCTAAGATGCAAATAAGTTTAAAATAAATATTAGTGTGCTTGTGTTCACAACCACAGTAACGCCCTATAGATTAATTTGTATTTATTTTTCAGTAGGCTGGATTTCTGCAAGGCTTGAAGTTTGTCTTTTTCTATTCTCTCTTCTAATTTCTCATCACTCTGGAAATTTTTCTACTTCAGCAGGACTACTAATTGCAAGCATCATTTGATGTAAATCTGGAAATTTTCTGGAAACAATATCTAGTTCGAGTGGTAAACCAGACAATTTCATCTTTCACTTGGTTTAGATTGAAGTTTTGCCTCTTAGATGTACTTTCAAATGCTACTGTCTTTGGATGATTACTGGAGCCATCTGAGCAACACAGTACAACACTCCTCTTACCAGGCAAAAAAAAAAAAAAAAACCACAGAAAATATAATAGTGTTTTGTCTATCAAGTCCAAAGATATGCTTCAGATGGGAGGCTGAAAAGGAGCCAGCATGGAAATTGTCATTTGGATGGCTTATCTTGGAAGTATGCTTGCAATATTTGCCTATTTTTGGTGGAATCCCGCCTTGCTGTCAAATTCTGTAGAACACTATATGAAATCAAAAGTAGAACTTTATTTTCTTAAATATATTCAGCTTTATACTTTTACCAGTGTTTTTGTACTGGCAAAATAAGGATCTTCTAGCAGTGGAAATATGATATTAAATGTCTTTAAACATCATTCTTTAATTTCACTAAGTAACTACAGCCTCAAAGATTTTCATCGAAGAAGTAATCAGAGGCAGTCTCTGATGAAGAGCAGATAAACTTCCTCATTTTTTGCATGAGTGATGAGGCATGTGATATTCTTAGAGGTTTTCCAGTTAGGAGTGCTGGAAAGATGAACAGTACAACTGTAAAAAAGATGTTTTTGAAGAAATGAAACTCAGTGGAACAACAACATCTTGCCAGGCAAGGCCGTATTAGTTCTGCTTTTATCATAACAGTGTAGACACTAGTAAAGCAGAATGACTGAGTAGAATCCTCTTAGTCCGGGTTGTATTTTAATGGTCAAACAGTTCAGTGAAAAGACAATTTTGTCTGGGTCAGTTGCTGAGGAAAGCAGTCAAGTGAAGAGGTCAGTCAATATAACATGAAAGAGTGGAAAATTAAAAATGGTAAAAATACTGAAATTATTTGAAATTATGTCTCCTACAGGATTGTATCAATGTTACAAAATCCATTTCAGACAAAAAAGGAAAAACAGTTTTTAAACAGGAAATTACACTGTAATTTCAAAATTATTTTTAAATGCAGTTATATCGTTGCATCTTAAAAATAATGAAAAATTCAAATTAAATAAAAACTAAATTAGCCCTTAATGGATATGAACTGACTCTAATTACAGTGACCATGTCTTCCTCCACTGAATATTTCTCAGGAATTTTTTACATTTTTCTACTTGTTTCGCTAAAAGGTTGTGCAACATCAGAGAAAATTGGTAAGGAAACAGCAGTTATTAATTATAGGTTAGGAATATTATCGTTAAAATAGGACAGCTTTGCATGAAAGGTCTGCATAGACACATTGTGTTGACCTCTAGAATGTTAGATTGTGTCTTTGAAATTACAGTAAATAGAATTAAGGGCAGCTTTTAATGTTTAAAGATACTCCAGCATATCTGGTTTTGCCTCTGTTCTTACTCCTGTCTGCATAAATCACAATTCAGGTAAGAGTTCAACAGGAATTGGCAGGAACCCAACACTGAATTAGTGTTATGGAAGAAGAGGAGCAGATCTGTGTTGTGCATCCCAACTTTGTTCCTCAATGTTGTGGTCACAAAAGGTTTATCTAAGCTAGGTTAGAGGACTTTAGGTATCATGTGTATATTCACCATGTTCTGCAGCTGAATGGTCTGGACCTGGAAGAGCTTGTCACACCTCCTTTCTCATGCACAGAATTTGATGGAAATCCCACAAAACTCAAAAAATACAAGAAGGGGTTGATGACATCTATAGCTTTTCTTTCATCCACTAATGTCACTCCATCACAGAAGAGCACTAGGTTGGTCAGGCAGATCTTGCTCTTGGTGAAACCATGCAGGTCTTGAATCACCTCCCTCTTCTCCACATGCTTTAGCTTCCAGGAAGATCTGCTCCATGATCTTCCCAGGCACAGAGGTGGAGTTGACAGGTCACAGTCATCCGACTGCCTTGACTTTTCAAATACCATGGAGAGTTGCTTGGCAACTACATCACTTAATTCCCTTGTGACTCTGGGATTCATCAGGTCCAATAGATTTGTATATATTCAGGTTCCTCAGGTGTTCACCAAACTGATCTTCTCTCACGCTGGGAGGGTGTTTGCTCTTCCAGTCTTCTGCCTCGTGTCCTTCCACTCAGGAGGTGTGGGAAGACAGGTTGCTAGTGCAGACTGAGGTGAAACATTTGTTGAGTACCTCTGCTTTCTCATCCACTATTACCAGTTTGCCAGCCTCATTTATCATGGAAGGTAGGCTCTCCTGGGCCTTCCTTTTCTGGCTGACATACCTGTAGAAGCCCTTAGTATTCTCTGCATCCCTTGACAAGTTTAACTCCATCTGGGCCTTGGCCTTCCTGTCCTCATCCCTACACAACTGGACAGAGTCCCTATAGTCTTCCCAGGGATACCTGTGCCTGCCTCTACTGCTTGTATGTTTCCTTCTTGGGCTTCAGTCTGACCAGCAGACTAAAGCAGGTCTCCACTCAGTCATGTTAGTCACTTGCTTTCTCTTGCTTTTTTTTATCTTGGGATTGCTAGTGTTTGTGCTCCATGGAAAGCATCCTTAAAGATTTTTTCTCCCTTGGCCCTGAGGCAGTTTCCCTAGTAGTCCTACTGACTAACTTCTTGAAGAGCTGGAAGTCCATTTTCCTAAAATTCAGGGTCATGACTTTATTCTTTGCATGAACCGTATCCTTCAGAACTGTGAACTACACAAGTGCATGATCTGCAGTCAAGTCAGTTTAAAATCCTTACAGAAAGCTGTTTTTTCAGAATATTTCCACAAGAAAAAATGAAACAGAAATATTTTAGCATGATTAATGCAGTCTTCCATACAAAAGACTTAGCTTTTAAGTGCAATAGTTCATAATAGTATACACAGCATAGGGGCTACCTTTTATAGACCTATGTTAGCTGACAGAAATCTGTTGTGTAAAACAGGGGACTATGAATTTAAATGGAACTTGGACAGTTGTATATATTTTGTAGAGTTGCTAAATTTTGTCTCTAATCCTGCAAGATGAATACAGCAGAAATTGTCATCAGTCATCTTCACCACAGTGAATCCAACTTGATATTCCAGGCTTTCACCAGTTTGGAACTTTTAAATCCAATATTATTTGCGCGTCCTGGGAAAATTCTGTTAGAAATCCATACTTTTCTTCAGGTAGACAGTCTAGTGAGACTTGGGTAATGATCAAATACTTGCTTTCTTATTTATAAATGGATCATCTACTTAGCAAATAGATCACACCTTGGCAAGCTGAAGAACTCAGACCCTTTCATACATTGTGCCTGTGGCAAAAATAATCCATCTACTTGGCTTTTTCATAAAGGCTTATGTTGTAGTCTTCATAAATAATAATAAATAAATACTGCATACTCCTGAAGATGGAAATGCTCTCTGTAATGCTCTTTTTACTTATTTGTTAGGCTTGTATATCCTTATGCATGCATGAAGCATAGTAAGCAGCATGTAGATTTATAGGTTTTCTGAACAGAGAGAGTTTGTGCCAGAAGCCACTGACTGTAGCACACTCCTATTTCATTACCATTGTAAAGGATAGTTGCATACATTTTAATGACTCAGGCTGTCTAGAAATAACAACGACTCCAAGCATGCTGGTCTGTGGTTTTCTCATTGCCCCATCGATTTTCTTTTCTTGGCATGTTTTTACAGGGGATTTGCCTCCAATTTTTTAAATTAGTTTAGCCACTATTACTTTTTCCTGTTTTATCTCTTCAATGTCTCACACATTATTTGGTAATGTCAACAAGCATTTTCCAAAGACTGGCCCAAAAGGGATCAAGAAACTGATGCTAAGAATAGTAAGATGAATCATATCCTTATATGGACAGATGATCTGATAAAACTTCAGACAAGCTTAAAAGATAAAGAAACTTGAAAAGGCTGTAAGTTAAACCTTTTGCATTAAGGTGGATTAATTGTTCCTTATTTGTCATTCTTCCAATGACTTGACATCCTTTTGCTTTCATCAGATGAAAGAATAACCTGCCGAACATTCAATGAGAGAACAGAGCTCATTGCTGCCTTTTTGCAAGCTGAGTATCTTCTATATGTTTGTGCATATTTTTTCTACATTTTTCATCATAGACAAAGTGAATCATCATAAATGCATATTTAAATGGAAATATGGGTGCCCTTGCCATGTGTTTATGTGACTCAGCTATTGGAGTTTGAGGGGTTATGTGAGATCTTACTTCATAATTGCACAACTTAAATATAAAATCAACATTGGCATCTAGACCCTGCTTTGAACCCTGCTTTTCCACAAGCTCACAAAGCAAGAATTGTTTTTGTAAGACATCAGAACATTTTTAAAGTCACAAAACATAACTGAGTTTGATGTGTTAAAACCCATCATGCCCAATGCTTTCTATCTGAATGTATGTGCTGTCAGGGTTTTTGTATGTAAAAATCTACCTCCAAACCTATTCTGTGATAACTGAAATAATGAAGAGATAGGAATATATTATGGAAATCATGATAATGTTGACCAAGATAATCCTGACATTAATATACAGTGATACCAAATTAGTTATACTTTTATTGAACTAGTAATACATTTCAGCCATATATATGACATAGATGTTTATTATACATAATTAAATACATTTTCTGTATGTTATTATTTATATTATATAGATATACAGAGAATATAAAGATATATATCAAATGTGTATATAAACACATGCATATATACATATATAGATACATGCAGGCACATGTAAGGATACAAAAGATACATTAAACTAGACTGGAAAACAATTGGGTCTCACTGTGCATTATTTGTGATTTAATAAAACTTCAACATGGCTTCTGGTAAATGTGCTGCTTAACAAAATACAAGCATTATTTTCAGTCCCACTGAAGGATACTAAAGGATCATACCAAGCTTAGAGTAGGGAATGTTACCTATTTTCTACATGAAATACATGAAAATGAGATAGTCTCTAGTATAGTAGTTGTGGTCTCTCAATATCTTTGAGACATGTGGCAGTAAGGGTTATAAAAGCATTTTCCTGTAAAAAATGCAAACTCCTCTGAACCAAATGAAGAGGAACAAACATTTCAAGAGCAGATACTTTGAACATTAGTGTCTCCAACGGCACTGGGAACTGCTATACGTGACTGTAATGTTAGTAATCTCCCCCAAATCTGAATTTCTTCACGGAATTACTGATGATGTGTACTTCACACAGATTTAAAGGGAATATATCTTTCTCATTGTCCCGTCATATAGTGAGTTTGTTGAGCATTTGAAAGAAAGAAAGAAACATGGCCTTGCAAAAGTGTAAGAAATGTCTATACTCTCACAACCCAAAACGTATTCAATGCCCTTCCAGCAGGGTGTAATATTTTCTAGTGAAAAAAAAGGTGAGTTAAAGACTAAAACAGTGATTTTAGGCGTACTACTAACCAAATTATATTTATGATTGAATGAATTAATTTTGTTTCTTTTTTTCTTCTGTTTTTTCCTTCTTCTTTTACATTTTCTTTATATTTTATATATTTATATTTACACTTTCTTTACATTCTTTGAATTTGCATAGGATATATATACTTTTCACTTGGACTGTCTATAACTTACAAACAAAAAGAAAGATTGTTTTCGCAAATGCAAAATCATTTCACAGTCTTAGGAACAGTGGGATTCTTTCTAGTGTTTTTTCCCTGTACTACTTTTTCCTTTAAAGTGTATGTTATTAATTCATCTTAAAAACCTGTGTGATAATGTGCAGTCAGAGCAGAGATATAAAAGGGAGAGGATGTTATCTGAAAATTGCCTTTATTTGTAACCATTAGGAAGAATGCATTTCCCATTGAAATTTGTATTTCCAGATTATATACTCTGTGCTGTAAAAACTAGGGATGGAAAAAGTGTGTTTAGAGTCATCTAGTCTATCTCTCTGCCATTCCAATTATTCCCTGCTGTAAAATTGGACTGGGCCAACTAATGCAAGTTGGCCAGAATAATGGAAATCTCATTACTTCTCATTGAGTGACAATTCACAAAATTTAATAGTCCTCACTGTTGGAAAGCACTGTCTTGGCTCTGAATTTTCTTTTTTCATAATTTTATCCTATTTGCTCCCTAACATGTTTGCCAACTTGTAGAAAGTTGAACATCCTTCTTCATTGAAATTCCTCAGTGGACATTTTCAGACTTCTCTGACGTCCTCTCATAAAAGCTGCTTGTCTAATCCACACACTTTTGATTATTTTATTTCAATTTCTTTTTTGGATGTAACAATATGTTTGAGAAATTCCTTACAGTTAATGATGGCTCCAACTACAATAAGACAAAATACTCTTTTTCCTGCTATGTGAAAACAGAAAAGGTGATCCAAACACACAGTGATGAGTGGTCACACATTAATTGATAAAACTACATTTTTAGCAGCAATAAAAAGTCAGTGATCTTTACTATTATATATGTCAATAACTAAAAACTCTCTTGGCATTAGATGCTTTTTGGTTTGTTCTGCTGAAGTTTTCCTTAGATAGGTTGGAGGAAATATTAAATTCCTATTTGTTCTGGTCTTCAAATTTCTGAACACATTTTATTTCCTGTTTCAAATCCATTTTCCTCTTTGTGCTGTTTCTCTGTCCTTATCACAACATTTCCCAGTTTATCTGACAGTTTCATTAATGTGTTTTCTATTCCCCCTCGCAGAATGTAAATGAATATGTCAAAACTAAATTTAACATGAATACTGGAAATATACTCCATTTCAACTTCTCATAACAGTGAATCACCATTTATCATTAGCCCCTGTCAAGAGACCTTCAAGTCACTTCTCAGTTCAGTTGCTCAGGCTGATTTGTTTTAAGCTAATTCTGAAGTATGCCTGCGAAACAGAGGCAATTTATCCTTGTATCATGACACTAGTGAGCAGACAAATAATTATTAATGACATGTAATGCATTTATGTATTCACTGTGCAAGCCATCTGTTGATACTGAGGATGCCCGTGGTCTTTCCCTTTCAGACCATAATGGTGTGTGGTCTTTCACTGCAGGAATTTGTTATAGACAGTTGAAAGAATCTTGTGGCAAGTTAAAGTTCATGAAGGAGTTGCTCTGTGAGTCCTCTCAAACTGTCTATTTCATAGTTATATGCAATATCAGAGAAAATAACTCAGCATTTCAGGTATTGCTCCATATGCCTTTGGGTTAGCATACAGTGACATATTTCAGTGCCAATATTGTCATTGATTTTATGGAAATCATGCAATTACATGTGAAAATAAGTCACTCAAACTAAGAAAGAAAAGGTGGTGCTCCAGGCAAGTGAAGTAAATAACACATTTTTTAACTCATCTCCACATGTCATTTTCTGGTAAAAGGAATCATAGAGATAGCTCTCTAAACATTTAAGTGAATGTGATGATTCTGATATTTCATAATACTGATAACTTAAAGATCTTCATACCAATAACATCACTTTCATAGAAAAACAAATTTAGCTTGATATTCTTCTGTATTCATGGCTTATGTAACTATAAAATCAATTGTAATGGATTTTTAAAATGAAATCAATGGCAATTATATCAATGCAGGTGGTATAAAAGCCACATATTTCATGTATACAATCTGTTTCTAAACAGCTCCTGAGATGCACAATATCATGTGCATTACTCAATGCTCCTGAGCTGAATCATCAAGTGAAACGCAAGGACTTTGAAGAGGTCTTTTTTGAAAACCAATATTCTTCCTGAGAAAAGAAAATTTAGAACTTAATTGAGAATGCATGACTCCTCTTATGCTTACTTAAAAGGTTTTCTAGCCTGAAATGATAAATGTTTCTGAGTCAGCACCTCTGGAAATAGTCGGTGTATGGGAACAAGAGAAGACAGCTTGCCGGCAAGGCAGGCAGAGGCAGTGTACTTTTAGGACAGAGGAACAATCCTGCAGTATTGAACAAAAATCGCACAGCAAGTTCCACGACAGTCAGGATCACCCCCAGCCTACAGGGCTGCTTATGGCTTGCTCTCACACAGCAACACTCTCAGAGGGTCTCTGGTTCCACACCTGCACTACCTCAAAGCAGGCCTTTGGCAAAGACAGAGATCCCTGAGGGAAATGGGTGTCAGAGGGGGTTCCAATCTGTTAAATTGCCCCTTTTTTTTTTCATTTTTTTTCCACCTTGTTTTGTCTTTCTGGGTTTTTTAAAGGAACTGCTGTGCTTTGTGTGTGCAGAAGCTTCTTATACAAAAAAAAAAAGTCCTGATATGTCAGTATCACAAAGAGGCACTACTGATTGCAGAGCTCATCTTCTCCCTAACACATAGTTCTAATGGAAAAGAATCTTGCAAGTAGTGGTTGAATGACAGTTCAGAAGAATCAAGCCTTCTGCACATTCACTGAAGAGGGACAATATTACAGAACCTGTTTAAACAAAAGAGACCACTGTATCAGTCCCAAAATTACTGCACTGTCTTTTGGGCTCAGAGCAATCCAGAGCTGTGACAGTACAACATATCATTGTTCCACTGGAAAAACAAATAGAAGGTTGTTCATGTAGAACTTGGGGAATTTTTTAACATCCTGCCAAAAACCTCTGGCAAAAGTGAACAGGTCCCTGAGGCACACATACTGAGTTTGATATCTTACTACATATTCCAAAAGAGAAAGTCCCATTGCCAGTGATATCTCTCCATTCAGAGGCAAATATGTCCCAGTTCTGTTTTTTCTGTATGACTAAAAAAAGGAAAATCAATCCTACATTTATAAACAATATGTTGAAATCCACTTGTTTTATAAATTGCCCTGGAAAATGTAGATAAACAAGAAGCAAGGAGCACTATTCTTGGAAGCAGTGGCAGAAATTATCATGGGAGGACAGGCCAGGAACATAGATAATTTTCAGTCTTATAATCTGTCACACAATACACATCACCCACCAATTTAGACATTAAAACTTTGACTATGGGATAAAGAGTTCAATTGCTAGAATTTTTAAGCATCACTGCATTAAGACAATGATTCTGGTATCAATAGTGTATGTGAAAGCATGGTACAGCACTTTTTTGAGGGACAAACCCACGCTCTTTGCTCCTGGTATCTCCCCATGGTACACTCAAGAAGGTTCAAATGTGGCAGAGAAGTGTCAGGAGCAGGTGATACCTGTAAAACTAGAGAAGAATTTCATAATTTGGATAGTGGCTTGATAGAAATTACACAGGAGGGGTTTGCAGCTCTGTTCATGGGTGTGACAGAGTATCAGACTGACGAGCTTGTGAGAAAAACATAAAAGGTGTGAAAGAAAAAGAGTACTATGATCAAGTGCTGAGCAGGTGTCAACTTACAGAAAACTCTTCAACTTTCAGGGGTATTTCTGAATTTTCCACTGGTCTCACTCATACAGAGAGGAATCCTGCTTGGAATGAGCAGCAGAAATGAACAGGAGATGACTGGCTCTAACTGAAGAGTTTTGTAAAGCTTTTTCTTAAAATTCACAGTAAAGTACTTTTGCACCAGTCTGAAAATACTGTGAAGGGCTTTTAAAATCGAAGCACATACCCAACTACGTAGAAAAGAAAACTAAAAATTTCAGACAAGGGACACTTAACTGTTCTTTAAATTGTGTGAGCTTCTTTTCCAGAGTCTGGGAGCATCATAACCAGAAGGGAATAAAATTTGAAGTACATTACTTAATCCTTGTTATATTTGACTGTGGAAACACAGCATGTTTAATGAACCAGGGAAATCCTATAATGGGTATATGCAAAAAAGTATTATTATAGTTTTATTTTTTCTTCAATATACAGGGAAGGGTGGAAAATAGGAGATATTAGAATACAGATAGCTTTAAAATGCAAGTGCAGGTGGGAGAGAGAGCAATGAAAAATCTTGCAGTAAAACGCTAAAGAGGAAAAAAGTAAAAGTTTGGTAGACCAAGAGAGTAGAGATTAAGAAAACCAGAGCAGTCACAGGACTACACCTCCTCTAACATAAATTCCTGTATCACTACCTACCTAATATTTTTGTTTTGTTAAAATTTTCATGTAAAATTCTTTCAGAGACAAACTTTCTTGACTGATTTTTATTCCTTTCTGTATGTTCTAGGGTTGTAGAAATGCTTATATGTTTGAAAGTTAATATTTTTTAATGTTGATTTATAAGCTTTGAGGGGTGGCAGGTTGTGCTAGGTTTTTTTTGTTGTTTGTTTGTTTGTTTTTTGGGTTTTTTTTGTTCTCATCTGTAAGGCAGAGATTTATTAAAAATTAGAAGAGATAACCCATTGCTATCCTGTCTGAGTATTTTCGTAAATCTTTTTTGCTTAATGATATGCTATTGCTGAAATTGTATGTATACAGGTATCATCTCATGTGGGATCATAAGATAACTCAAGTCAGAAGAGACCTCACCTCCTTATTATCTTCATAAGTAATTTTTTGGAATGCTGATTCAAGCAGGATCAAGAACAAAGGAGTTGAAGGCCTTAGACTAAATTTATTTTGTGCAGCACTGATGGATATTATCTGAAGTGGTTAATTTATCACTATGCATCAATTTTTTGAGATTTTAGAATAATAACTTGATTTTTTATTTGCTTACTGATGGGCAGATTTTTAAAGCCATATTTCTTCACTTTCTTTGCTTATTACAATACAGCTCCCAAAGTGACACTCTGGTTTCAGGGCTTTTCTGATTCTTGATTCATACAGTGAGCCTGAAAGTCCTTTCAGAAGTAAAATAAATTTATTCTATTTTAGTTGGATTGTTATATACATTGCAAACTGTAGAAGTCCCACTTAAACATGGTAGGTAAAGATTCATTTCTAATTACTGTGCTCATTATTTTAATCTTTAATTGCATATTCATTAATTAAGCATTTCAGTCATATGTAATGATAGCTTAAAACATGGACCATTACCTACTGTAACAGTGGATTCCATTTTGCTTATTATGAAAATTATTCCAGAGGTCAGAAGTGGTTGCCTATTTCAAAGTACATAGGAAATATGCAGTTCAACTGTGCACAAAATTGGAACAGTTCTGAACTGTGGTTTCTAACAATTCACTCTGAGTTGTTCAGAGGCATATTAAATAGAAGGAACTAATTTAGTATTTGCTAGTATGGTGTCCTCTCATAAGACTGAGGTAACTTAAAATCCATAACCGTGCTTGATCTTCCTAAATTATAATAATGATGCCTCTTTGCACAGGTTGGCTGTCTCCTGCTTATCTCTGGCAGCAAATTTCTTTATTCATTAGCTGAAGATAAAAGATTAAGAACTAGATGTCTTTTTCTGTGCATGTAATTGTCCATCTGTTTGTTTAGTGAAAATAGTGGCCTCATTTGGAATTAGATTCTTAAAAGCAAAAAAGAAGACATATAATGTATTTGCTATAATTTATGCTTTTCAATTATTCTTTTCTCTTTCTATTATTCAGTTAGAATTATTCTTGCATCTAAATTTTTTTAATAGGCCTACTTAGTTTAATGACTTGAGATAACTTTTTAAATATATATACTTGATCATTCTATAGTTCTTCTTCAAAACTATATGAAGACATGAAGCCACTGGGTTTAGATAAAATCTGAAGGAATTAATTGAGCTAATGGCCTGAATAGTTTTTGTCATTAGAATCTGACAGACATTAACCAGATACTCACAATATATTGTCCCACAGACACGATTATGCCTTCAAGATTGAATCTAAACTTGAAATTTTGTCTGAGTCTCTATCAATTGCAACAAAATTGCAACAAAAGCTTCCAGTACTTAAAAGGAACCAAAGAGGGCTTGACTCTACACTGTCTAGAAAAAAATTACAACGTTTTTCAGTATTCTTCTTAGGGAAATCTCATTTGTGTGTTGTGCAACACCAAACAAAAGGAAGGGCATATGAAAACAACTTTCCCATCTGCAATCTGATAACAGTCAGCTCAAATGTAAATCTTGCCCAGGTCTCCAATTCTTACCATGAAGCCTCCATGGGCTTCAGGTTTCAGGGAACCTCTCTTAGGTCCTGCTCAGAAAAATCTCTGTTATCTCAGAAGTTTTACTGAAATGTCTCAGAACACCAACCTCATTTCTGCTCGTAGCTCCCTTCTTGCTAGAGCTCTCCAAACCTGGGTTGAGGGAGGTCAGCTCCATCAGCCTGGAGGAGGCATGCAAATATCTTATCCTTCTGGAGGATTCCAGATGTCATGGAGCACCTCAGCCAGGATGAGGCAACACAGCAGCTTGTCTTTTATCTTTCTCATTAAAATCCTTTTAGTGAACTAGAGCAGACAGCAAAGAATGAACCACTGGCTAAGTCCTCTGAGCTGGTTCTGAGAAAGTTATTGAAGTTCTTGAAAGGGTTGTCAAGAGCTGGGAGAGGCTGTCCAGGGCAGACATTGAGGAGCAGTCCTGGAGGTACTTAGATGATGTGTAGACATGGCACTCAGGGATTTGGTTTAGTTGTGGACTTAGCAGTTCTGGGTTATTGGTTGGACTCAATAATCTTAATAGCTTTTTCCAACCTAAATAATTCTATAATTGAAAGGGAAACCAAAATAACTGAAGCTGTTGGAACCCTTGCATTCTGGTTTTATTTTAGCCAAACTTATTGCAAATAATTTTAAAAAAATTAAAAGTCTATAAAATCTAGAGGACTAAATCAATAACATTTCTTTTCTCTTGTCATTTTACTCTTGGGCAGGGGATTCTCATTAGAATTCCCAGTGCAGGAAGAATCTAGGCCTGCCTGTAGATACTCTTTCTTTTTTTAATCCACATTTAAAATCTACTTTGATACTGCTCAGAATTTTAAATTAGTAAGTATTTAAAAATTCATTATGTGCTATAAACGATATTATATTTTAAGAAATAAATTAAATGCAACATCTGTGAACTTTTTCTAAGCAAGTCTATTCAGCATTATTTAGAGGGAGTACAATTTAGGCCTGCTGAAAAGCTAATATTAGGGTTCTCTAATGATTTCCTTTGTCCCCTCAGTCTTTCACCATTCTTTCCACATTCTGTTTCAAATCAAACAGATGTTAGACTTAGATGCTTGTTTTTATGGAGGGATGAGATGTTTTATGTTACTACCTGTTCTAATTCAGGATAGTCTTGTTCTTCAGAGATACTAAGCACTCGTGTTAGAATATTAGATGATGATATATAGTAAGATGCTGATGTAGCAGCAGATGATCATATATTCTATCAATTCCCCTACTTCCATGAAGACCCTACTTAAGGGATCCTTTTCTCATTGGTGTATACTCTTGGTATTTCTGAGAAGAGAGCCGGAGTTTTACAGAACTTATACTTTTGTCTCATGTTGATATGCAAGAGTCCCCAAGGGTCTACTTGTCAACACAAGCATCTGTTCTTTCTTTGTGCATATTTATAGTTCAACATTTTAAAAACATCTTATCAATCCAAACTACCTTACCATCAGCATCATATCTCATGTGTTAGGAAGTTAAACTTTCTGCTATCCTTTTGTTGCATAGATCAAATGATCTCTTATAGAAAAAGCAGAAATGCTAGAAAATGCTTGGAAAAAATATCATAGAGGATGGAAACCTAAGGATTAATGTCCCTGCTCTGTGTGTTCAAAAATTAAAAACTAAAATTCTTTTAAAATTAGACATCTATACCTTTCAGGATAGTGTTTTTATCCCATACTCCTTGGCAAAGCACATTGTTTATGCAATCCAGATTTCCTGGTTTTCCCCATTACCCTTAGATTTTTTCCGAACATTTAATCTTTAATTTCATCTGTTCTCCTCAAGACCCCTGCAAGTGATTTTTCATTGAAGTCAGCAGATCTGTTTTTCTTGATAGGACTGAGATTCTCTATCTGTTTTCATAATGCACTGTGAAGTTGAACCATGGGTTTTGCAGTACTGGTGCAGACGGGTTCATTGCCCCTCCCATTGCTTTCTGCTCACGAGCTGGTCCATTCAGCCTCAGTGTCCTGCAAGCTCATTGCAAATGCACCCTGTATGATCATGTGAGGACATCCTCAGGTGATCAGTAACAGTCCTGTGCTGGTCATAGAATTATTCTATAAAACTGTGTTTCCATGCAATACTATTTTTAATGTTTCAAAGTTGTGAACTGCTGTCGCATTAGGTGGCTCCCTGACATATGGTAACTGCAGTCAGCTCTGTGTGTAATCCTCTCATTTCTAGGGAGCTAATAAAGTTAATTATTCAAAATCACCAAGTATACTATTATTGTGGTAGATGGCCTTCTGATTTCTTTCATCACTTATTTCATTTAACATCCTGCATATACTCTTTTAAGACTTCTGTTTTATGGTGTTATACATCTGCTCCTTAGTGTCTTTCATTCTGTGATTCTGTGAAAACCTTTATATAAACAGTGCAAGCTAAAGCACTTTTTAACCAATTTAAATGCACATTTCATAGGAGGAAATATATCTTTTCCTGTAAAGCTGCGCAATAGTCATATTCAAACTATTACCATACGCATTTATTCAAAACTTATGTTTTCTAGAAATGTTCTGGGGTTTTTTAGGGTTTGTTTGTTTGTTTGTTTGTTTGTTTGTTTGTTTGTTTGTTTTATGCCCCCCCCCCCATATTCTTCTTGCTGTTTTTCATTAAAAATAAAGATTTTATATGACATTTAAATTATGGACAGATAAAAAAAGTATTTATAATTCAAAACATTGTTTGTTGGTCATTACACTCAAATAGTATAGACAAAAGAGTAGTTAAATTTATGACACTAGTTCTTTGTGACAAGCAGATCTCCTCCATTGCATATGCCTGTACATAAGGCTGCTGGTACCGAGGGAAAATAACAGTAGGTTTGAGCAGATCAGGCAAAACCCTTGCTCCCCACATTTTTCTTCTGGAGTTGGTGAGCAGGACAGATGGAAACAAAACAATGTGCCTTGTTCTACTTAAACCCTCCATGTGCTGAGCTGCTCTCTCAAGGTCCAGGTGTTAAAAGAGTTAACAATCCAAGATCAAACCTCTTTCTTATATCGTGCCATTGTGGGCTCCTGCAAC
This sequence comes from Trochalopteron elliotii, assembly GCA_024734555.1. Taxonomy (NCBI): domain Eukaryota; kingdom Metazoa; phylum Chordata; class Aves; order Passeriformes; family Leiothrichidae; genus Trochalopteron; species Trochalopteron elliotii. The sequence continues at coordinate 2,030,471 of JANPWX010000043.1, forward strand.
CCAAGGATATTTGCTATGCAGCAAGGAGATTTGATGTGCCCTATGTGTATCTGTGGTGTTTGTGTTTCCATAAACTTAAGGGTTCTTGAGATGTCTTCAAACTCTTTTGGAGTATAGAGAAGAATCTGAGAGTGAAAGCTTCATTCTTATTATGGCTTTTGCCTGACCTAAGAATTTGAAACTGATCTGCTTTTGATCCTGCTTAGGCAGGATAAAAGTGGCTCTAACCTGCCTTAGGGATTACTTTTGTCTTTCCAATTCCTTCAGTAAGTAAAAAACATGTAGTTGTGAGCACGCTGTCTCTCAGGAGGGACCATTTTTGCTATAATATACTGCAGAACATTTCCTTCCCTGTCTCCATGTTTGATACCAACTGTATATGTTTCTGTGATATAAAAGGAGAATTCTCCACTACATGCTTAGTCTATTTCTGGGTTTCCTATTCAGGTATTCCCCTAGTGGCACTTAAGAAATTATATGTTTTAATTTTGGTGGCTTTCAGTCCCCAAGCAAAGCCTTAGAGTGTCAAGGGCTTTCATCTGTTGAGAGAAATGGCTTTTCTGATTTTCTGGGTTTTATAACAAAAGGAAAATACCTAAGGAAAGGAGCTTTTAGCTCCTTTATGGCTCTCATAAATTCAGTGAAATTCAATGAATATTGCTGCAGCAGGTGAATGTTCTGCTTATATTTTTTAAGACTATGCAATTTGTTACTATAGAAGTGTTGATTATAATCCACTGGATTCAGTGCAATAAACTAGAGTAAAAGTAGTGACCTACAGGTCAAGAAACATAATAATGACTTCTTTATGTCTACTTGGCTACAAAAGATTTTCAAAAAGGATTTTAGTGGCAGTCCTTGTAAAAGAAATGCATATCCCTGTAATTGCTTCTTACCCTAATTAACACTGAGAGAAAAGCTTCATTCTGGAGCTATACTCCTTAGCAACGCTCCATTCTTCCTGTTGTATTTTTATGAGACAAGAATAATTATTCTGCTGCAAGCCACTGTGCTTACCAGAAAGTGCAGTGCATAGTTTCAACACTTTCAGAAAACAGAAATAAATACCAGAGTACAGAATAGTAGAAAGTATTTTATACTTACCAGGTAATTTCTTTTTTCAAATATCAAAGCTGTTAAGCACCTCTAAGCATCTACTTGAAAATTTCTGTGAAAATATGATCTTAGAAATCCTACTCCAAATCCTTAGCTGCTTCAGATAAAAATCTCTACAAATACATGTCAGAGGGAAATTGGTGTACACCAGAATTTGGATAAGACAATTCTAGAAACTTCATATTCTCTCTGATTTGAGCACTATGGATCATGGTTTAGGGAAAGGCTTCATAAGCAATTTTTTTTAGGCTTTTCATAAGAACATTTTTTCTATCTTATACTCTCCAAGTAAAAGGGAAAAAGTATAAAAAAGTTTTGAGATGGGTTAAATCTGAAAAATACAGATTCAAATTGCAATCCAAAGCTATACTGAAAACATCGTATGGTAGGGTCTAAGGTTCTTGACCTCAATTTGGCTTTGTTGGCTTTGTTGTTGTTGTTGTTGTTTTAAAAGCCATTCACAATTTAATATAATTTTTTTCAGGTCAAAGCATTATGACAGATGGTTGGGCTTTTGGACTGCACTTAAATTTGATACCAACTGCATTCAGTTAACCTGAATTGCTCTCCATCATTTTGTGATTATTTGGCAGTTCACATGAATGCGTTCTCCGTTCCAATAGACACAACACAAGAACTCTTGATTACTTGGTGACATTTTGTGACAGTCGCAACCAGGAATTGCTGTGTCATATCTTCTCTTGGGCATCCTTAGTTTTTAAACTTAGTTTTGAAGTCTCTGAACTTCTATTTGGCACTGATTTTTTAAAACAAATATGTGTTTGGTGACTGTTTTCTGAGCTAAGATAGTTTTGATTCTGCTTGGTATTCTGGGATTTAACTTCCCATCTGCTAGAAGAAATCTGATTCTTGCTCTCTGAATGTCCCAGTCTTAGTCACCCCCTATTTCTGTTTACTTGCTCTCCTGAATAACCTGCAAAATGTAATCAACATGTGAGAACATACCTGCAACAAATGTTGAAAATGTACACAAAGATATATTCTGTCTTACTGGTCTGTATCCACCTTTTCTTATGGATTCATAATTGCCTACTTAGTTGAGGAAACTTCTTTTTGATAAATAGAGGCTTCACTGAGTAGGACTGGAATTATTTCCCTGTCTTCAGCATCCTTCTAAATTGGCTTTAATTCAGCAAAATAATGGTAGGAAGATCTCTAGTGAGTATTCGTCCTTAGTCCAACCAGTTTTTTATGGTGGTGGGTTGACTGTGATCAACAACCAAGCACCTACACAGATAGTCTTTGGATCCTCTCTCCTGCAGAATGGGGAGAAAATGGAGGGAAGGCAGTAAGATTTGTGGAGTGAAATAACAGTGATTTAGTAGGGAAAATAAAAGGGGTGCACACAAGATTTCTCCTCCTTTCTTCCAGCTTTTCTAGCTGAGCACATCACCTGGTATGGAATCCCCCTAAAGCAATTCCTGTCAGCTGTCCCAGCTGTGTCCCACCTCAATGTCTTGAGACATTCATACATGCACTAACACTCAGCCACAAAAACACAGAGATGATAAAATGAAATAGTGATTAGAATGACCACTGAGCTTTCAAAAGGGTATATATCCTCAATTCAGAACACTGACAAAGACTTTGCAAAAAAGCCTTTCCCTCAATTTTTTCTGATTCAGAGATGGGTTCAAGCAAAAAAGCACCACCAAACTGGTTGGTGCTACATGGCCCAGCTTTAACCAAGCGTTAGAGCCACAGAGGTTGTAAACATTTCTATGAAACAGCAGAACACAGATCGCAGTCTTTTCTGAGATAGAGCATGGAGGACAAGAGCCTTCAGGCTGATGCTTCACTGCACACTAAAGAAAGTAAAAAATGTGAATTGTTTGCATTCATTTTAAAATATTTGTTTCCCTAAATGTAGCTCCTGTTTCTGTATTTTTTACAAAGGTGACCACTATTTATTCTGTCATGTCTTCAGTCCCTGTAGTAATGCATTGTGCCTCTCCAACTTTTCTATGAATATAAAATGTATCTTCTAATAACAAGAAATGAAATCAAGCCATTACAAATTGAAGGAAATAACTCAACCCAGGGAGGTATTAGGACTAACTCAGGAGTATAGTGGATAGAATATTAAATTTTGACATTCCCAAAACAGTTTTTGACTTCTCTATTCCTATTTTTAATTGTGCCAAGTATCGAAGCATATGTATAATTTACATCAGCATTATGTAAATTCATACATAATGAATTTACAGCTCTGATTCCAGAGCTGAATTTCTAGTTAAAAAAAACAGTGGTTCAAAAACATTATAAGATAAAAGAAACCCTGTTCTCCATCATCAAAACTTTAAATTGCTGTCTTATGATATAAGTAAAAGAGGGAAATTCCCATACCAGAATTACTCGTAATGTCTCATATCACAAAAAATGTCTCTAAAAACAAAGCTTAACAAAAAAAAAAAAGCACAAATCCTGCAAATATGATAGCACACAATAATTTTTTTTTCTCTGTCATGATCAGAAGATCTGAATGAAGAATTAGAGACTTCATGAGTTTTTTCATCCAAGCAGAGTATTTCAGCAGGTTAAGAAAATGGTAAGGTGATCAGGGACAGTTTGTGATTCCACTCCCCTGTTATCTGGAACTTTACCAGAACATCCAAAATTCAATCTGATGACCATGGCATCCATGCCAAAATTCTCATTAACTTTTAAGGATTTTGAATAAGGTTGGAAGTCATATAATTACAAAGTATCTATGCTGCATCTTTTTCTAGGCCAGAATGAAAAATTGTACCATGATTTTTAGTAGAATGCGATGACATTTTGGTCCCAAATACAAAGCTATTCACCTTGTGTTTCTTAACAGGAAAGTAACCAATTTTTTATCATCTCTCCATAAAAAATTTTTGTAAAGATCCTTGTCTCAAAGTTCTTGACCACAGCCAGATTAAAAGATCATATGTATTTTTAGGGAAAGGCATGTCTATTTTTATATTAAAGCCCACCAAAGTAAAACTTCCTTGAAAGATTCAGCAAGGGCTTGACGTTTTATGGTTGATGGAAGATTTTACACATCTTTGAGTAATACAAAGAGAATTTATGACTTTTTTTCAAAGTCAGAGATGGTTGTTATGTGACCTCACATAACCTTAACAATCTTTGTTAAGTTTTGTGTCTAAATTATAAAGGAAGTAAAAATCTGGAAATGTAAATAACTGTTCTTCCTTTGGGAAACTGCTGAAGCCGACGGTAATTTTGTTCATGATATTTGTCAGATGTTCTGTCTCTAATTGACTTAGGAACAAAGGCTTGTCCAATTCAATTTTATGATGAGATTTAGCTCTACAGATTTTTATTTGTAAGTATCTCCATAATTTTGTTTAACATCCTTTTGTATTTCCAAGAAGTGCAGTATTTTAATCAAGTTGGTGGGAAAAAAACCAGAATCACTTGAAAAGAATTTAATAAAATTCAATTTCAAGGGCATAAAAATATGTTGGTGTTTACACTGGAAATCTTTCATTGGTAACGGCAAATAATTCGCATGCTTCCAGTGAATATACTTATATGTGTTGATGGAAGACACCACCATGCCAAACGTAACTACAGAATATTTACATATTGCTTATTCTTCTGAGGAGGTCCTGTAAACAGTACTGAAAACATCATCTGAAAGTACTGATGTTTTGCTTCTTGGATAACACATGTTGCATTCCCAGTTAAATATTTATGTGATTGTTCAAGAACCCGGTGGAGAGGTCTGCTTCTTTTATTCAAACTTTTAAAGATTTTTGCTTTCAGATTTGTGACACTAGCAAAAGGTCATTGTTAGAGAAGCATAATATTTTTCCTCTATTCCGTAAAGGAAAAAGAATATTAAAAATGCAAAAGAAGGTAAAAGAACATTAAAAAAAGCCAGTACCCTAGTAGCATACAAGGCAGCTCACTGTCGTTCTAAAACTCTGATCATCCCAATTCCTAATACTGCATATAGTGATCCCGTTAAGAGGCTTCCAAATAAGCAAATAAAGTCAAAGGATAGCGATGTCTAATATTGCTGCTTCTATTTTTATCACTAGCACTTGTATAAAACTATCCTATTGCTAAAACAGACAGAAATAGTTTCAGGGATGGAAGTGATGTACAGAACTTGATTGAGACAAAAGGCATGGGTTTTGCTTGAAAAAATAAGTGACTGTAGAATTTATTGGCAGATAGAAAGAGACAAAAGGTAGGTCATAGAACTTGAAAATATTTAATAGCATTGCAGAGAAATAGAGGTGCAAATACTGTGAAGATGATTTACAAGGTCTTACAGTGGTTTAAATCAGAAAAGAAAGATGAGGAAATTCAGCAGTCAGATGAGAAAACCAGCAAAGTTTAACAGGACAGTATTAGCATATTGTCCCTGTAATAGTCTAAAAATTTATTTTAAATATCTCAGATTAAAGAGGTGGTGCAAGCAGTGGCAAATAGAGCAAGAACCCAGGGAAATAATGTCATATAATTTTTTTGTAACATTTTTGTTCTGATAACTTCCATATGCTAGATTAATTTATTTGTTGACCATTCTGTTCAATCATCATTTGCTAGGCAAAGACATGTAAATGAGCTAGACAAAGACAAATGTACAACCTTGGACTTCAGGAGAAGCTATTTCAGCTTGTTCAGAACTCTCTTTGGTGGAGTCCCATCAGAGACTGCCACAGAAGGGCAAAGGGTCGGGGAGAGTTGCATGATTTTCAAGGATGTTCTCCTCAGGGCACAAGAGTATCCCATTCCAATGCACAGAAAATCAAACCAGCACAGCAGAGGGATGGCAAGGGCTCCTCATGGAGCTCAGAAGCAAAAAAAGTACACAGAAGGTAGGAGTGGGGGTGAGAGCACAGAGACAACTGCGCCAGTTAGTGAAACATTAGAGAACATAGCAAGAACACAGTGAATAACAATACACTATTGCCTCTTATTTTCGCAGGAAAGGTAATTTCCTTTTTGAAAACTGCTTGTGATCACTATTTTAAAAGAATAGTGTTTAATCTCGTTAATTAACAGAATAAAGCTCCACAGACACTGGCCACTGAGAATAAACTGACAGGTATTCCTGTTTGTGGCCTTCCTTTCCTTTTTATTTCCTTTACTCTTCCAGAGCCAGGTCTTATTATTCCCAGTGCATGGACCCCAGCATAAGACCAAGTTAATATATTAAGAATCATTAGCATTTATATAAGGCTCTATATTCTAAAAGAATTTTTCAAACATTTACTAATCTTTAGGCTATTTCTGTGAAATAATTATCTAATTATTATCTTTATTTTAGCCATGGGGAAACAGAAAGCAGCAAATTAGAAGCATTATCAGTACCACACAGAAACTGAATAATAGAGCCAATAACATAGCTGAGGAGGCCCACAACCTCATTTTCCTTCTTATTATTTACCTTCCTCTCATGATAGAATCCATCCAGTGTTGAAAGCCAGGGTAAGGAACAGAACATGCACTAATAGAGTGGCTACTCATTGTGAAAGTTTATTGACATAGTAATTGCTCATCAGCATTCTTTCCTAGTATTACACTCTGGAATACTTCCTGGAACTATATGAACATAAAATGTCTTTCACTAGGCAGTTTTTCATAGAACAAGCAGGTGTTACCAATACTGGGTTGCTGGAATCTGCTAGCTTAGTAATTCTTGTCTTCTCTTCTACAGGTAATAGCTTGAGCACTTGAAACTTCACATGCTTCCACATTATTGATCTCTTGACAAAAAAGGAAAATCTACAACATCATTAGTTGAAACATTTTTATAAATAATGAACAGTATGTTGCAAATTCATAAGTATTTAAACAAATATCAGCATATCTATGAATCTGTAACAGAGGCAGTAGTTGAAATTTGATACCACACCCATGTCTGGTCAGATGTTGGTTTTAAGAGGTTTTAAGAGGGTGATAATAATAGCCAAAAATTCATGGCTGAAAAATATCAAGTCATAGAATTGTTACAGTTAGAAAAGACAACTAAGATCCAGTCAAACTCTAAACCTAGCACTGCCATGTTCACCACTAAACCGTGTACTAAAGCACCACATCTGTATATCTTCATCATCTAAGTCATTTTGGTTTTGAGTGTATTTATGGTTTTTTATAGATGTCACCAAAAAATAATAGGTTTGAATTTTTTTATCTACTTCAGAAAAATACCAGTAATTTAATTTTAAATAATAATTAACAAAGAATCCAGCACGTATTTATACTCTCTAAAATTGAGAATATCATTCTTAAAATTGTTGTCAGGCACCATTGTCCACATGGTTTTATATTGTCTATGTATATGCCTTTTGAATTAAGCTTTTTGCAATAAAGAGAATGGAATCCTATCAGTAATATCCATGCAACCACACCACCTATAAAAAAAAATGAGATTTGGTTGATTTGCGTTAATGCAAATGCTTGGGTTCCCATTTTTTTACTTAGAAGCCTCTTTCCTCGAGTACTGAGAAAGGTATTATAAAACTTTCAAGAAATTTTTTTAAGATTACTTGAACAATAAATTCTAGCATTAACTTCAGTTGTTTTAGGAGTAGTTGGTAAAGAAGTAGGCATGCCTCTGTGTTCTATTTTAATGACTGGTTTTTAGGTTCTAAGCATAGAAAAACCTACCATAAAGCAACTACTGATACACACAATAAATTTGGTACTTTCTTGTCTTTTAAAATGTTTTTCAGTTTTGTTTATTTATTTTTAAATTTTTGTCATGTAGTCCTTCTATTTTTATCAAAAAGCCTAAAACTCATTGTTGATTTGAAGCTCTACTGTGTTTTGACTTCTGTGATCACTAGAATCTTAATGCCCTGAGCCTTTATCCCTCTCACTGCCCACCTTATTTATTTGATTTGGTTTCTCTTGTTTTCACAAATGACCAGATAGCCTTTCAGTATTTTACATATCTTTTATCTTCCTTGAAAAAGCAATTATACTGAAAGGGGACCCAAATATATGGAAAATCCTGCAGTATTCTTTCAAATAATTTTGATTTCAATCATGACAATAATATTTATCTCAAGAAGTATTTAACCCTTAACTGGTATCTATTATTGAAATATTAGGCAGAGAATTTTTTTCATATTTGTTCACTTAACTGGACAATAGAATTTTATTTTGTAAGATTAAAAGGTTTATGAAAACCACTTTGTATTAAAAAAGCAACAAGTAATTTTAAGTATAATGCCTTGTAAGGACACATCATTATGTAATGTATTGGTCAGTCAAATCTCTGTAGTGTTTGACTCAGAGGTGGAGGAAAAAGTTAGGGGAAGAGGCCTCAGCCCTCTTTAAATGTGATGTTTAAAGATTTTAATACAGCCTCTGTAATCTTTGCAAAATTTTTCACTGCACTTTACTCCCATTACTGATAAAACCCACACTATTTTTATTTCTTGGCTTATTGAATCCTAGAGGTTCATGTTCATCTTTACTGTCATATTTCAGTGCCCACTTACGAGAAATGCAGAGAGGCAGTTATAATACCTGGTGTATGTTAGTATCTGTTCTCTGTTTTCCCCTCAGACTCAGAAAATCTACAAAGAATGCTGGCAAACCATATCTGTGGAGTCAAATTGTTATTGAATAGCCTCATAGTAAAAGGACACCTCCTAAACCATTCCTTTGGGGAATCAGAAACTGATACAAAGAGCTACAAATATTTTGCTAGCAGCTGTGAAATACATTTCAAAGCTATTGTGGTCTTGTCAGTTCACCACTTTTTCCATTAGATAGAAGCATTTTTTCAGCTTATTTTCAACAAGCAAAATCTTGAACCAAGTGTTTCTTGTAACTGCTACAAAAAACTAAAAATTATGTTATTCAAATAGCTATAATAGGTTAATAATATGAGGGTGTGTGTCAGCTGAGGGTACTGATTAAGGTAAGAATACTCTGGAGTTAGGTACCTCATATGACAAAGTTCTCAAAAGCAATTCTGATAAATGCCTGACAAAGCTTTACTTTTGGGACAATGTCTTGAGATTTTTCCCTCCTGGCTTCACATTTCCTGATGTCAGTCAATGGATTTAAAGCAAGTTTGTATCACTTTGTAAACACTGGCTATTTTTTTTTTATCACAGTGTAGTTAAGCCATTTTCGAGAACAGCTCTTATTCCAAATGTCTCATAGCTTCTGCCTCTTATATTTTTTCTTTTTTTTTTTTTTTTTGAATGAGACTTTGCACATTATATGATTGGCTTATCAATGCAGAAAAGTGCACAGAGACATCTTTCCCGTTGCACTTTAACTTGAGAAAAAGACTTTCAGACATCTTTCATTCATGATTATTAATTGGACTTCCAGAACTACACCTCAAATACGGGGGCACACGGAGGTGCTTTAATGGTACGTTTGCTTGTTGAGAAGACAGCCAGACTTAACAGCAAACTAACATTACAGATTAGTTCTATTGCCTAGAAAGGGAAATACCTTGTGTGCCTTGAGATCTGACAGCAAGATGACCCTTCTTAAGCACTGTTTTTCTCCCATGCATCTACATCTATAAACTTGCACGTAGAAATCTCTCTCTCTTGTTTCTATTTCTCTGCCTGTATGAAAACAAGACAAATTCCTGGATGCATGCTGAACGCACATTTATGCTGCTGGTGTCTCATTCAAACAGCTCTGCTCAGTTTTGAACTGATTAAGTTAAACTTGTAAAAAATCCTTGTGCCTAAGATTTGAGTAACACTGTGTTTAGTCTCTCTGCCTAGATGCTGATTTCTGACAAATTTTCAAATCCTTGCACAAAATCTGTCCAAGTTTGCTGACATCGTTGTTCTTTTATAAATCTTTGACACAGTTTGAATGACTTTTGCTGGATTTTATAGTTAAAATCTATGAATATTTTTACAAAATTTCTATTTTATATACAGTAGTGGAAACATTGCACAACATGTACATAACTACTCTTTTATACATTTAGCAATCTATAGTATAAGTAGAAAAAAATTATAGATGCTAAAGACTTAGAGAACATTAGTGTTTATTCATAATAATAAGCTAAAAATTCATCTTCATCAGATGACCGGTTAAGAAATTATTCAATTTCTTCATAAAACCCATTTAAAAGACTACATTTTATTCAACCAGCTACACACCCAGCAAACAGTGTTTTCTGACTAATGTGCTGGTCATCTTGCATGTCAACTGAAAATCGGGGTTTCCATTTAAAATTTAAGATTAGGAAAAAACATTTAACTTTCTGTTATTTTGCTCTTATAGCATGTATGTTTTAAGTGAGGGTGGTAAAATTATTTTTCACTATTTCTGAAGGTTAAACAGATGTTTTCAAATAAATTGGGTAAAAAAAATAAGACTCTTAGCACACTTCTGTGATAGTTACAGTATCTTGCACCTCCTATTATTTAACCAGGAGACAACCAGGAGATGTATAATGAAAAAAACCCTTTGGCAAATAAAGTAAAACCTGACATGATTCCATCTATTTCTGCTTTTTTTTTTTTTTTTTTTTTTTTTTTTTTTTTTTTTTTTTAAGAAAGGATCCATAATGGAGAAGATACATTTACTAGTTTTATTTTCAGTGTTTTATGAAAATTTTTTAAATACTTGTTAATTTTCTTTTTTTTTCCATTATTTTTTACAAGTTTTGAAAGAAACAAGTATACACTTCTTGCCACTCTACTCAAGCATATCCCCATTAGGATGCACAGTAAGGAGTGAATATAGTTGTGAATAAATTTTGTATTAAAATAACTTTGTCATGATAAAAACATGGGGACTCATTTCCAGAGAAACTGACCTTTGATTAATTTGTGAACTATTCTCAAAATGTTTTTTATTTCATGTGAAATGTAGAACAATCAACATCTTTCTTCCTAGGAAAGCAATCAGGCATAATAACAGAACCCCACTATTACATTTTCCTCTTGAAAGTAATGAAATATGCATGACAGTAGTATTTTTTGCAACTTAATTTTTTTTTATTTTCAACAGAATTCAATAATATGCAAGAATTCTTCTTTACTATTTTCTTTGAACCAGTTGGGTGTGCAGGCCTTTAAAGCTGATTTTTGTTCAATAAATACATTGGCAATAATATCACTACTCATCCCTTCTTCCTTTGAAAAATCTGAAACTAATATTTTCAACTTAATTTTAAAACTCTATTATAAGCAATGGCTTAGGGCAATACATATTTAGTGTCAGATGGTGCCTGCCACTCTGGTAGCATGAAAGAGATTGTAATCAGAAAAACCAGGTTGGAAATAAGATGTGATATCCTTGTGAGAAAGATATTTTTTTTTTGAAAGCGGGAAGAAAATTATGCCATTGATTACATATGATGGTGTGTCTTCTTAAAAAGAATTTTTCAGTAAGAAAATATGCACTGTTTAGGAATTATTTCTCCTTCAAACAGTAGAAAAGATTTGTTGTGTTCACTTGAATTACCATAAACTTGAAACTTTAATTTTGACTTTTAGCAAGTCAGCTTGAGACTCATCCATTCATTGCAGATAATCTTTCTTCCAACTTGCATGCTGAGCACAAATTATATAGAAATATTTTTTACACAAAAATATTTTTAGCAAATTTTAGCAATATTTTTAGCAATAATTGCTTTGTTGGTCTTATTACTGATCTTTTGCCCTCAAGTATTTATAAGATCTATAAAATAGCCTCTACTTGTTTTATTTGCCAATTGTTGCTTTTTTAATAAAGGATTATGTTATTTTGTTATTTTAAAATTAAGCTTTTAAGTTACAAGCCTAATTATAGTTGGAAATATGCTCATTCCATAATTTGACATGTAAATTTCATACATATCAGTCTGTTTTCAAGAGGTCTACAGAGTGAGAAATGACCAAACTGTACTTCATTGTACTTTAGTCTTTGATATGGTGTCAATGGCTTGTGCCTCTACCTATCTTGGCAGGGATCTAACACCAATAGAGTCGCTCAGCTACAGTACAAAATACCCATGTATTTTTTCCTATAGTACCATCTGGTTCCTAATAATTTTATCTCTTTTTTCCTGACTATTATCTTGGCATGCTTAACTGTTGGATGCTCTATCATGGTGGATTTGCTTAAAAGGACAGCTGAGGGTCAGACAGATGATTCCCTCCCTTGTGTGTCCAAATATAATTTTTGTGTGACAAGATCTGCTGTGGCTTGTCTTTGATAGCTTGTCTTTGATTTGTATGTTAAAAATATTTTTGGAGTATTTCTAAGATATTTGCTATCAGGGTTTTAGTTCTCTTTAATCACCTTTATCCGAAGAAACTGTCAGCACTATGTCTGCTGTGTTTTGGAGCACAAAAAAGACGATTTAGACAATTCATTATTACACTAAGAATTAGTGTGTAGGTGTATTTTGTCACTGAATTAATATGTACTGCAAAACGCCAGATGTAGTAGATATGTCTCTAAGTAAGAGTATTCAAGGCAAATATTTTCATGTTCTACATCTGTAAAATCATAGTTTGATTCTGAAGTCTCATTTTGGTTGATGATAGATTTAAGTGCTTTCCCTTGATGGAAATCAAATCACAATTATCTTCACAGTAGGCCTAAATTGATGCATTTATTTTGAAAACCTCAAAGTACATGACATTTTCTTTGTCAACAGCATTTCATGTTGCTTGAATCAGAAATTTTGAAATTATTTTCTCTCAGTTGCTACTGGCATTGCTTTTATTTATGTTGTTGTAACCCGGAGAAGTCACTGCCCCAGTGTTGGGCTGTGTCAAGGTATGTAGTACTACACAATCTGTGTTCTGACATACAGAGGGCTGAAAAGACAAGGAACAGAGGGTTCAGGGGAAATTTCAGGCTGATGTTAAACATGAGTAATGATCTTATTAACTTATTTTTTCTCCTGTCTCCATGGAAAGCAGCACTATGAAAACGTATGGAAAGACATATTCCATGTACATGTGTCATATATATACTTAAATATGTATTAACGTATGCATGTAGACATGAACATAATACATACATATCTATATAGACAGATATCCAAACATGTTTTATCTATAGTCATATTTAGTACAATTCAGAAAAACCACACATATAAGTTGTTTGGAAATCTTTCACAAAATGATTCTTGAAAATATATTTAAAAGAAAATGGAAAATGAGCCTCAGGAAATTGTTTGTGTAAGGCATTAATTCAATACTCAGTAGATGCTGTGATGGATAATAGGTATTTGTGAATTGGGAAATCAGGCTCCTAACCTTGTACTACTGTATAATTCAAGAGTTTTAATACAGAGAATAGAACTTTTAACAGTGATCTGAAGGAAATAAGTTTGAATTGGTTACACAAGGCAAACAGGAACAATATGTCTGCATTCAGATTACCAAAGTGTGCTAAGTGTGACTACAATATAAGTTTCAGGGTTTTTTTCTTTGTTAATAGTTAATGGATCTGAGCAATAAAAGTATCCCTAGATGACTTCCCTAGAAGTCTCAACAACTGAAATTGGACACCCAATCTTCATATTTGTGGGAGTTTTATAACATTATTTTGGTGCATTTTAATAGAAAAAAATTGGTCTGCTCAGGACTGGAGAAAGAACAAAAGGTGAACAGACACAGAGTGAAAAAAGAAAGGTGGACTATGGAAATAGAGCCAATACTCAGGAAGACAGTTCATACTGAAAAGAAGGCATAAGAATTAGAAAGAACAGCTTAGTGATGTTCAAAACAGTGGTACAGAAGAATAAAAGCAATTGCAAGAGCTCAGCCACAATGCCTTTAGCCATTCAAGAAGCGTTTTCTGACCCATCTGGCTGGGAAGGGGGAAAGAGGACAAGGTGTAACAAAGGCAGCTTGTAGGGCTTTCAGCTGTTGACAGAGGAGACAAGAGGTACCTCCAGAGTAGCTATTAGAGACAGAACGTGACCAATATTAACTATTAAAGCAAGAAAGAGAGGGCATAAACTGAAAACCTAGAAATGCGGGTGAGCTAAGAGCATGCTCTTCTGGAAAGGGGCAGCAGAACAATGGGAGTTGATGGGAAAGCCATTTTATCATTTGGTTATAGTGACATGATTCAATGACACAAGATGGTCACAGATGGAAGTTAAAGCAATGCAGACTAGTGAAATTATTTTGAGATTTTTTGTTCTAAGGGATTATGTGGTCAAGTCGTTAGTTTTATAGAAGTGACACTCGTCTTCACTTGAGACTATCAGCATAAGAATGACAAAGGACCTTCCTTTTGTCAAAACAGTTATCTATTTAAATACTACTGCTGTGAATAGGATACTTCTTTCCTGAAGAGCCTACAACCAACTCCTTGAAGTACTTCAGCCCAGAAAGCATGAGTTCTAGCAGTTACATTGTTGCTTTTCTCACTGTGACCCATCTGTAGAGGTTCTCTTTGCTCTGTGAAACTGCTTCTTTCCTATTGACATGCCATTTGGTGATGCTGAAAGGATACTTGATATGATTGTCTTTTACTTCTTTTTTACCTTCAACTAATTTACTTCCTTTCTTTTCTCTCTCAGTAAATCATCTTTCTTCCCTTCACAAATACACAATGGAAAAAATTGTCAAACTCAAGTTAAGAAAAATACACATTTAAAAAGAAAGATACTTGAAAATACATATACCTATTTCAAAAGGTTGCTCTGTGTCATAATTCACCTGTGGCTTTTGAAAAGGTAGGTAAAAGAAATCAAAGTAAGTGTTGTCAAATAAATCCAAAGTTGCAAGATTTCTTCATAAAGCAAACAGGGGGTGAAATGAGTGGATTTGTCTGAGATATTGAACAAGATGTCCCATTAAATCGCAATTAATAATGCTAAGATAGGCGGCTGGATAAATTATGGAATAGCTTGCTGACCGTTTTATTAAAGTTGTTAATTGAGCTGTAAAATGGGCTAGTCCTTCTTCTTAAGAAGCGCCTCTTCTTTCCCAGCTCAGTAGATTATACAATGAGTTTCTGTGCTTCCTGAGGCTGTAGATGATGCACATACTGGTGAAGCAGACACTCTGAATAATGCAATCCTAGGAAGAATTCAATTGCCTGATTAAATGGCTGTAATAAAACATCATGTGTCTTAACACAAGCAGAAGTTGTGAAATAATCTTCCCACTGAGTACAGCATGGTGAAACTGCCACCAGAGAAATGTTATAAGACCCATTTCATGGAAGTTTCACATTCACAAATTATGCAAGCATTGGCAAATAAGTCTTACAATCAAGGTTTATGGAGTGCAGTTGGTTTCGCTCATTAGCAAAGAGAGCGCGTGTTAATTTGTAGTTACCCAACAGAATTATATCTCAGACTAGGAGAAAATGCATTCTTAATCCAAGGCATATAAACTGAAATTAGGCAATTACAATCTGCAATAAGGTCAAAGTACCCTATTAATGAAGGTAATAAATACTAGAGCAGTTTGGAATATATGTTGTTGTCTTGATTTTTTCAGTTTTCTGATATTTACATTTTGTACTGGAATTTTCTCACAGATTGTAACATAAACAAAGAGTGATGCTTTGTAAACTGTGCATTCCTTCCTGGGGGAAGGACAAATTGATGAACTTCTAGTTTGACCAGTGGGGTCAGAGTGGTGTCAACCTTATAGCCCAATCACTGGTCAAACTCCAAAACCTATTTAAACCCTAAACACAAAATAAACTTCCTTTTTTCTCATTCTCACAACCTGACGGTGTGAGTGTGATCTTTTCGTGTCCATCTAGTGACATCCTGTTGTGGGAGGTTTCTCCCTTACCATCTCTAAAAACAGCCCAAATTTTCTGAGAACCGAAAGTGAACGTGGCTTCTGTAAGGAATTCTATATCTTCTTGCATCATTCCAGGAGCTAGACGTTCTGAGGGACTTCTTTTTGTTGTTCTTGATCCACAGCCTTAGCCCAACACTACTGAACTACTTCTATTTGATATATTCTCTGTAAATGCTTTAGACACTCCAAAGAATGGAGAAAAATCAAAAGCTGAAAAAAGAAAATAAAAATCATCCAAAAATCAGTTTCTGTGAATTACTCTAGCTATCCCCTTCCTTTGAAATAAGATAATTGGTATTGCTCTTATTTTTATAGTGTTTGAAAATCTATTAAGATAATGATTAAAGTTAAATCTCATGGTTTAGAACTTCAGCTAGTCAAACCCTAACGGTCAGGAAGGGCTTTTTGCTCTGCCTGGCTATCTATTTTATTCAGTTTAGACCCTCCTTCCCCTGAATATGATAGTGACATGAAGGGTCCATTGTAAAATCTAAGAGACAAGGGGGAATATGTGTGTATGTGACCACTACAGACCTTCCGCCCTATCCTCCATGCGTAGGTATGGAAGCATCTATTGCCATGTAACACTGTAAGCTAATCATCTGCTGTTTATGTAAGCTGCAAAATTCTTTGCTTGTAAATGCTGCATTTTAAAAGCTGATGAGCAAACAGGTCAGGCATCCATGTGTGGAGGGCAGAGGGACAACAGCAAGAGTGACCTTGTTAGCTGGCACAGGCAAACAACCATGCTCATCAGACACCCATCGATTCCTTGCTGGTGTGCTTGGCTCCCAGGGTCAGGGTCAACTGATTGCAGAACTTGGGGTCAAAGTGAAATCGTCTATTGCCACTTGAACCTGATGGCATTTTTCTTCAGAAAACTACAAAAAAAGACCCTTTTTTTTCCCATTCTCCTTCAGAGAATAAAAAATATAGTAGCATCCAAACCTGCTAGAATTATCCCCAGGGAATTTTTTATTTTTACTTTATATAGTTCTTAAATTTGTACTCTATATGGTTATGGAGATAATAGGTTTGTGCTTATTTTTAACTAGATGATTTATGCTATTAACATATCTAATTTGAATCAGGTTACTTGTATAAGATAAAAGTCAATGACACTGCAAATTTTTCAGTATGTGTTTAGAATAGGTCTGATGGTACAAATTTTTAAAACATCGGCAATAAAATTTTGTTGGAAATGCTCATTATTATTATGCCAGGAAATACAACCAGGTGTACAAAGGATTGGATTTGTAGTGTAAAAAAATACAATCCTTTAGTCTTTCAAATTCTTTTTTGAAAGAAAAAGCTTAATTTTCTTTTTCCTCTGGCTTTCAAGTGTATATTACAAGCAGCTTCTGTTTTTACCTGTTCTTTCTGAAATTAGAGTTATCTCTGAATGGTTACATTATTCAAATGAGTTTATCCAGTGTTAAATATCCTATCTGATTTTCAATTTTACTTTGAAATTACCTGTTCAAACCCAAGGAATTAATTATTTTCTTGTAAATTTGTGTTTCAGTATCAAGTGTTACAGATGTCTTTGGGACCTGAAGCAGACGCAAGCTAATGTTTATTACAGCTGTTGGGAATAATATTAAAGATTTTAAATTATAAAATGTTTGTGGTTCCCTGTCAAACCCACAGTTCTTACTAGAACCAAATCATATGGCCCAAACATATGAATTACCCATAAACTTTTGTAACAATACTCCTACAATAGGCCAAGTATTATATTAGACATATTTAATCAATCCTTGATTACTTAATGGAATTCAGAGCCATTTTTTCCCTACTGTGTTGGGAACGATAGCTCTTTAATTATGTACTTAACCAATCCTCTGCATTTTAAACAACTTCATAATTAAGCATCTTCCTGGTATTCAACAGCTCCTTTAGTAAGGAATATTCTCATCAAATCCATAATTAAAGTCTTTTAAATATATATCCATATAAAAACTTGGAATGAAAGCTCTCACAAAGACTTTAAAAGAAGAGAAATCTTCATACAACTCCTGCCTAAAGTGCAAAGTCATTAAGGAGATGATGCCTTCCTTCCAGGGTTGTCCTATTTGAAAAGACAAACCAAGGTGCAGGACAGCTGTGCAGGGCTGGAGGAGTGTGCACTTTCTATCATGCTGTAATTGCACCCTGTCTTGTGATGGGAATTTGTGGTGAGGAGGAGGAAGAAGGGAGAGAACAGGATTAGTAATTAACTTCCAAGTACTACCAAAATGAAGCTGACGGGAGGATGTAACATACATACACACTCCTTCTATTGTCAGGGATAAATATGTTGGGGAAGTAAATGCAGAAACAAGTAACTCAGAGCTTACTGAAAACTATGCAGCTGTGCATACATGTATACCTATTTCAATTTTTAATGGTGATCTTCCATTATACTTTCTCCAGTTTGTACTAATTTCTTAATGCTTGATATTGGAAATGTGATTTTGTGGGGTTTTTTTGCACATAATTAGTAACAAACTGCTTTAACAAAAATCAGAATCTAAACGAATTTCTTAAGTCATAAAAAGTGTGTACTAAGTGATTGTCTTCTGCCAGAAGATAAATCACATTGAAAATTATTTGTGAAGAGATTTAATGTTTAACTATGGAGAAAGGATGAGTTTTAAAATTCATTTAGAAGTTAAAATTCTGAAAAAAGGACTTGCTGAAGACGAAAGCTACCACTGACTGGAACCTCATCATTTATGTAAATGAAGCCTGCAGGAGTTTCAGCATCACCCTCTGATGCCTTCTGTTTAATTCCCTTCAGCAGGAGATAAGTGCCTAGATACCCTGAGGACCCGAGTGTCAGCAGCTTGTACAATCAGACACCGCTTCTGAATCTTTGAAGCTTATGAGGGCTGTCTCACAGTGCCATTTATGCATAAAGTTTCTACTGATACCAGTGCATTTGGGAGCTTAACTTTAAATTAGGCTGCAGTGTGGATGTATTTGTCTAAACCAGTCATGCTGGGTTCCTATGATGAGAAACTGGACCCGTCTAATTCACCTCACATGAAAATTGACATAAAAAACTCCTTAGTGTAGCACATTCTGAGTTTACCTGGCAGTGAGTGAGGGAGTTTCCCTGTAGGTTGCTACTTTACTTACTTTAGTGGTTAGGAATGTTCAGGAGGAACAACTATAGAAAGAATTAAATACCTTAATCTATGGAGATTTTTCTCTTCCTTTTCTCAGAATAAAACCAAGTTTTTGATACCTGTGTGTTTGATTTGATATCAAATTTTATTGCCTTATTTTAATTATTATTTTGTCTTCCAAACAGCCACATTTACCTCATATTTTCAGCATGCACTGGAAGAAAGATAGGGTTAAAACTGAAAACCATTTTGTGAAAAGAGGAACATTGTGATACTGGACTTCCTAGTTTGAAGTGCCAATATATTTTTCTTCCTTTGGTGTGTTTATTCCAACAGTGATCTCAGCATACCCTTCACTGTCACAGACCACTATGTCTCTTTCTCAACAGTACATGCACTTTTTTTTTTTCTGTAGATACACAGAGGAGAAGTAGAGGCAAAAAACTGAGATAAATGAATTTATTTTCGGTTTTTCATTATGCCACTGTTCTTTTCCCAGCTTGAACCATTGACAATCCATTGTGATTGACAGAAGTAGAAGCATATTCTGTATTTTAAAATCCAAATGAAAAAGTACCCTAAACAATATATGCTTTTCCAGTCAAGACATCTAGAAAATTTTCAGGACACACAAAAAAAAAATTGGAGGTATAAAGATGTTCCAACAAAGCAACAAATTTGTTCCCTCTTTCAACACTTTTACTGTGCAAGCACTTTAAGAAAGTTGGTTTTTTTCTCTAATCTTTTTCATTCTTCATGTGGTCTGGTTTGTAATTATCTCCTAGTTTTATTCTCATTCATTATTAAGTATTTTATTTGTTTCCAGAATTCTAGCATATTTCCATGTACTATTATTTGATTTTCAGACATATTATTCTTCTTGTATATTCTTATATATATATATCTTATATATTCTTATATCGTACTCATACTCACACAGTTCATACTCACTGGTTTTCTCTCCAGTGTGGGAAATTTTACTTTCAGAGAAGGTTTTATTTATTATTCTTTTTCAACAAATTTGAACAGTACTTTTTACTCACAGGGAATAACAGCCCAGAGATGACGTTTCCACACTGTGATATGTAAAATATATATATATCTTTTACAGAAAGTTGTTTCTTTGCATAATTGACTTGGTTTTCAACATTTATATCTTCTATGGTATTCTGAGGTACATCTTAGATGTCTTGAAAGTAAGAATCATAGAGAGAAATTTCTTCCATAACAACAGAATTCCCAAACTTCCTGCCAACCGTAGACAGATAAAAGTGACATTGGTAACCACAGTTTGCAAATTTTCTGGTGACAGTGACAAATCTGGGGGTCTTCTCAATTAAAATGGGAAGTGCTGGAGAAAATTAGTTTTCTTCAGTGTTGGTAGCATTGGTTCCACCTCAACCATTCCCTGCGTCTCATCTGGATTTAGATGATCCTGCCTGGTTTTACTTCAGACTTTTGCCTTTAGCTGCTTGTTTATACTGATGATCTTTCATTTCTCCATCAAATGGAAGAGAAGATTCCAGAATAGAGAAAAACAGATTGTTTGCTATTGACAAGACTAATGTTACCAATATCAGGTTTAGGATTTGGACTTGAATGGATAATGCTAATGGAACCTGTTTGTTTTATCCTACAGCCTGCCTTTGTGTTCTTCCACGAACATTGATTTTAGGTTATGTGCAGTGAGCGATACTTAACACTTATTTCTAGCACAATATATATTCTTTATCTTTCTGATGCCTGAACCAGGCTAATTTCTTGCAGATGACAAGAATCACATTTAGAATGAACTTAGGTGAACAGGAAATGCTGTCCTAGGCAGCTGTTGGCAAAGACAAAATTGTTGAAACAGAGAACAGTGAGGAATGTCACATGAACATTAAAATTAAATGGCTGTAAGGCGGTTGAATTCTCTAGAGAGAAGGCTTTGTGATCTTCTAACAGTACTTTCTAGAGGCCACTGCCAGAGAGATGAAGAAGTGTAACTAACAGGAGTGCAGGTAATCATACTGTAAAATCAAATAAAAGCTGATTGTAAGTGACTATAAGTAATCTGCGTCAGGTTTTTTGGTCATTGTCAACTGTACTTACTATATTTTGCAAACTGAGATCAAATATTTTTAAGAGGTATTCCAGTGGCACCAATTTAAAAAATAAATTTAAAAAGAGATTTTGCTATTACTATCAGAAAAGATCTTTTACTTGGCTCTTTGGACTAGCCAGACATGGTGGACTTTTCTCTAGGGCTGGTTCTGAAGAGGTTAGAATGGAACACCACCTCCCTTGTAGGCAGCATGGAAATTATTTTCCCCTAGTTCAAGAATACACTATAGTTTTAGCTTACTGGCAATCACCCTGTGATGTACCCCAGTAATGAAACTACTTCAAAATCATCATCGTGGTTTCCAGAATGATTATTTGCCCTTTAATTATGTGACCTGTCACTGAAGTGCTATATTGGCATTACATATCCCATTGTGGTTACCTAAAAGGCTGCCCAATTTATTAATAGTGTTAATGGAAAAAAGATTCCTCAGTAATTGCAAAATGCTCTCAACTAATTATCTTGGTGCTGTTTAATGTAGCATTTACCCTAGTATTTTGTGAAACTAATTCTGTGTTGGTTTTTTTGATAATGATATAGCTAGAAAATAGATCTATTGCTTTCGCTTTTTAAAGTAGAGTGAAAATATTTATGTTATTTGAGTCTTAGGTATCATTTGCTCTGCTTGACCTTCTCTTAGAAAAAGACATCACCTCTCTGGAGAATTTTGCTATTTCTAGAGCGTGCCACGAGATGTCAGTGTTTAAAAATATTACTTTTGTCACAACCTGCTATTAAAAGCCCTGTTCTCTGCATTGTTTAAGGTTCAATGGCTGGCAGCAATTTTTTATATTTTTGGACTAAAAATATAAACTGATTGATACACTCCCAAATAGAAATGGAAAATAAATATTTTTTTAAAAAAATAAATAACATAACACAAAAGAAAAATTAAAAGAACAAAACAAAACACTCAGGTGTCCCCTTAGAACCACATTTTACTCCTTCCCCCAAAAATGGCACCCTGAGCAAATCTTTTTGGGTTTGGTCTGTAGTGGATATTTAGTTACTGATGGGGTTTTGGTTTTGTTTGGGTTGGTTTTTTTCAATAGAAATTACAAAGAGCACTGCAGCTCCTGGGTTTAGTATAAGACAGAAGCTAAGTCAAGCCCAGGTCTGATGCTGTGTATGTCAAGCAAGAACAGATTTGAAATCTGGAGGTTTAGAGCTGTGATATTTATTTCCTTAAACTGAAAACCCATGGTAATTACACCACAACACTGCAGTTGTCTGAATAGAAAAGTTTTGTGTCATTGGAGTGGGGGAAAATAGGCAGTGAGGGAACAGGCAACAATATGATCTTTCATAGGTCTTGGTTAAAATTCAAATACGTATTTTTTGTAGAAAAATGGCACTAAGTGTTTTTCCCTCAGGCTTTAGTGGCCTCTGTCTGCAGCTCTAAACCAGTTTTGTGAAGGTGAAAATACATTATGAAATGTTCCAGCTTGAGAGTAATTTCCCAGGTAGGCATACTATTAGTAAGTAGATAAAATTGTCACATGAACTGTAAAGAATTGGGAACATTGACTTTAAGATATGTTCTTATTAGACCAGAGGCACTTTTTTTTTTCCCATGGGAATGTAAAATTCTTATTGTCCTCTAGCAACTGGAGTGCATAAAACCAGATTAGTATATATGGTATATGATGTACATGGAAGGCATCCTTCAGTATTTATGGAAAAAATAATGAAAAAATGGGCAATATTGCCAAACATAAGTCTAACATGAGCCCGATAAATCAAAAGCATTAAAGGCAATTTGCATTTAATAGTCTGGAAATATATGAAGTAAGTATATTCAGTTAGAGCTAGCTATGGTACCATCACCAAGGCAAAGACACATTAGCTTTTAATAGAGGTGGGTTTTTAATATACATCATTTGGTATATATTCTCTTCCACTGTGAAAAAGGCTGAAACAAAACCATTTTTAGAAAAGAAAAGGTGAAATGAAATTTTTTTCTCTCTGTTACTGATGTAAGGACTCCAAGTCATGAGTCTAATGCCCAGCATTTTGCACCATTTCATCTTATGAAATAACAACCACTAATTTCTGCAGAATATTCTCATTTGTGGTTCCACTTATCACCACACCTCCTCAGTGTAGATTTTCAAATGGCTCCCCTAAGAGGAGAGTGCTTGCCCAAAGTGCACAGGTGCCCACCCAGTCCCAAGTGAGGTGTTGCTCTTCTTGGACCACGGTCCCACCTGCATTTTCTACAGTCACCTACTGGCTTTTACATTTACTTCCTGGCTTCTGAGTCCACCATTTCACTTTCTTCCTTCTGAAACAGTAACTGAGTTGTGAATGCACAAGGAAAGAAAAGAAATAGTGAAAAGGAAAGCAATTAATGAAAATATAAGGTTTTCTATGTGTACATACTTTAATTTCAAAATACCTGCTTATCTTATGTATGTCTGTTCAAGCAACCATTGTCAGGGAAAAATGCTTTAAATTATTCTTTATATATATATATATATATTTCTTTATCTAAGAAATTCACTAACAAAGATGTCCTGAGAGGAAACAAAATGTTTCTATATTCTACTCTTACAGAAAAGAAAACCATAATAAGGAGTTCAGCAGACTTCGAAGCACCCAAAAGTGCTGTGGTGATTTATAATCAACTCAGTTTACTTGCAGAAGTGTGCTCTAGCTCAGAGAGGAATATATGACTAGGTCATCCTATCTGATGCTTACCATGATCTGCTGTTGATCTAACATACAAAAGAATATTGGGATAGACACCATTGTTTGGATTTGCATCAAAAGTCTGCTTATCCAAACATTATTATTAAAAAAAGATTTTGACATGTGTAAGTTAGTTCTCTGGAGCAAGCTTCCTACCTCCACTACTTACCAACAGCTGGGGGTTTTCATGCTCTATGTTTTCTGTCAAAATAGTACAGCTTAGCACAAAATCATAATGTCATACATGGCTGTTCAATTTGACTGTTTCAATCAACAACAGGAAGATATTGCGCTTGAGAGAAACCATGATTTTCACAAAGGCACTGCTAATATTACAGTAACAGGAGAGCAATAAGAAAACAAGCAATTTCAACATGCACTGCTGACTTACACTTACAAAAACACACATATAGACATATGTATACACATTTATAACACTCTTTTTCGTACACTAGAATGACTCTTACAAGGATTTTGGACAATTTATATCAGGCACCTCTTGATTTGCTAGAAATTAGAAGAAAAAATCTTAAAACACCTGAAAATATGAAAAATTTCTTAGATTTTTTTCTCACTTCCCCCCCCCACCTGCCTTTTTTTTACCTGTACTGATATGATTGAACTCACTCTAGCAGAGTAGGATTATTCTTCAAACATACAATTTCCTTTGGAGCCCTAAGCAAGCAGTGTTCAGTGACCTGCTTCTGCCCTAAAGCTCAGAGGAAAAAGTTTCTCATGCACTGTTGAATGAAAAAGGGCTCATGCAAAAGGACTCATGCATTATTGTCATCCTTTTGAGAAGCACCATAAACAGTAAGAGCCCTGGTCTGTCTTCTGTGGTAGCTGTGAAACCTCAGTATGCTGTAGTTGTGTGTCCTGAGGCTGTAAAGTGCCCCCGGTGTGCACTAGGTCCTTACCTCAGACACAGCATACATGTATTGGGTGATTTGGCACAATGGCCCTTGACCTGAAGTGTTGTACCCCCGTGGGCTATTTTGAAAATATTTTCCAATAAACAAATAGCAGTCTTCACCTGGACACATTAGCTGTAGATGTGCCTGCTAAGTAAAGAGAGTCTGTGACTTTCAAATTAAGTTCCAATCCCACCACCATTCTGATGTTAACATTGAATATTCATGATACTAAACCTTGATGGCTCCTTCCCATGGGACCTGGCTGCTGAATCTCAGCACTTAGGCTGAAATGGCACAGGCTCAGAAGCAGGACTTAAAGCATTTTTTTCAGCTTTATACTGGATAATTTGTAACTTCCATCTACTGCTTACTCTTATCTCTGTGGAAGCAAAGCTATGACCGTTGCCCATGCAGAAATTCAAACTTCTGTCCTGCCACTACTGTCCTCTCATTGCTACCATAATGGCCAAGCTATAAATATATATAAAATGTGAGTTTGCATCTTTGTGGTATATTTTGGGAAAATAATTTGCAGCCAAGTTAATGAGCCATAAAATACAGAGGAAAAAAAAAATAATAAGACAATAGAACTTAATTTTAAAAAATTAAATATTTTTCCTATTAAAATAAAAATAGCAAGTAGAATATATTAGAAGAGTGAAATGAAAAAACAGACAAATCTTAAATTAATTCTTTCTTCTGCATGTTTGAGCAAGTTTGCACATTCCTGTAGCCACTCTTGTGGCAGTCAAGGGAAACTGCAAAATGTTCCCATAACCTGGAGAGAACACTAAAATGTTCACTCATTAGCAAGTGGTGATAGAAACAGTCACATCTACAACTTCCTCACAGCATGGTGTTTTCATGGTATTTGGTGGGAAAACATTGTGTGAATTAGAAGGATTCCTATTCCCCAAATGTTTTATGTTTTAGGAACAGGAATTTGAATTCAGTTGTGATATAGATAAAGAACAAATGAAGTTGGGCTCTCTCCAAGCTTTGCTAACATCTTGGGGTGACATGATGTTCATATCCCAATCGTCTGATAAGTCTGGGGGCTGGGGGAAGAGGAGAGGCGCGCAGTTTGTTTTTAGAAACTGTCCTCCGCCAGCTGGCCTTGAGAGTTGAATTCAGCACACACGGAGAGTTTTTCTTTCAGTAGTTAGTTAGCGTGTAGCTAGTAGGAGGGAGGAGAAGCTTCGCTTTCTTTTTTTCCTTCTCCTTCTGTTTTTTTTTTCTTTTTTTTCTTTCCTGTTTTTTTTCCTTTTTTCACCTTCCCTTGGAACTGTTAAAAATCTCTCTGGACTGAGGACCCGGGGGAGCGCCGTGGGGGCGGCATCTGGAACCCACCAAGATCTGCGCAGCAACGCTCCCCAGCACCAGAGGAACTGACACAGAGCAATCACCTACAGGAGGGACTTCTTTCCTAAATCTGTCATCTCTCCAGAGCGGCATGAAGTTCTATTAATCGGGTATTGTTCAATTTATTGTGCCAGGGTGTGCTTTGTCTGTTTAATAAACAGGGCTCTTTCCACTTCTCTCTGAGGAGGTTTCTTTTTTTCAAACCGGTTGTGGGGAGGGGAGGGAGTGCCCTCTTAGGAGGTTTCCTTCCAGATTTGCCCTAAACCACTACAGCTGTTTTCTTATTTCAGTTGAAAGATGACTCACTATCCTGTAAGTAGATCACCAACAAATTAGAGCATTATCATGCTGTAGATTGAGCACCATCTTATAATTAAAATACAGGTATTTCAAATATTTTCCTACCATGTCTATATAGACCAAAATCCAAAGGGTTGGGGTTTTTTTTCACAGATAAAATGAGCAATTTGCTACTCTAGTTCTAATACTACTCTTCAGAAGGATGCCTACTTATATCCCACGAGTTTTTCTTCTATATTTATCACTAAATTTGAGACTGATAATGACCCTTACTTGCAAAGGAGAGACTTTAAGAATGATAGTGGAAATCCATATTAAGAAATGCTTATAATGAACGTTCAGTACTCTCAGATATATAATAATTCTTTGAGCAATAAATTAAGTCTGGGGTCTTCCTCAACTTTCAGCAAGATTGAGAAGTATTGCTGTTATGAGGGTTCACTGCCATATAACAACTATTATTATAAGTAAGTTTAAAAATCTACTACCGTTTCCATTACAAACTCTGTAAAATTTTAAAACTCAGCTACAAAATTTCAGAAATAGACAAGTTGGTTCACAAGGTCGCAGGCATCTTTTTTTCTATGTTTTTAGGGAAAATAATTTATGCGCTTTTAATTTTAAAAGCACCAAGGTTGGCCTGCTGCTGCTGCAATCTATTTTTAATGCTGACACAGAGGTACATCTTGGAGTGATGTGGGATGAAAAAGCTGACAACAATGAGAATGAGGAGAGAGTCTGCTCTTTTGAAATAGGAGCTCATATTCCCAACCTGTTACCCTAGTCAGTGTTTTTGTTGCTGCTGCTGTTAATTGAGGCCAATAATGTGAGTGTTATTTAAAGTTTTGAGAGCAGAAGCTATGTGACAAATATTTGACATTGTAAATGGAATCCTCTGTATACAAAGGAATAGTTGTACTTATTTGTATTATTGTACTTAGTTATGACTAATTTTAGAATCATAGGATCATCAAGGTTGGAAGAGACCTGCAAGATCACCCAGCCAGCACAGTCACTGTAACCCCCAAACCACTAAATCACATCATTCAGCACCAGATCCAGATGCATTTGGAGCATGGTGTCTCCACTACCTCCCTGGGCAACCTGTTCTAGTGCCTGACCACTCTAACAATGAATTGTTTTTTTATAATGTATAATCTGAATGTCCCTTGTCTCATTTAAAGGCCATTTCCTCTGGTCATCTCACTGCAGGCATGGCAGAAGAGAGTGACCACCACCTCACTACAACCTCCTTTCAGGTAGTTGCAGAGAGAGGTGAAGTCCCCTTTTTCTGCAGGTTAAACAACCCCAGTTCCCTCAGCTATTCCTCATGTTTTCTAGACCCTTCACAAGCCTATTGACATTTTGTGAAGATCATGGCTTATTTTTATCACTCTTCATGAGTATAAATTTCATAATATATCCAGAAGATATAAAGTGCAAATCTAACTGCTGTGAGCTTTGACATTGACATCAAGATATTTTCATTAGCTTAGAAGTGTGCAACACAAAAAACCAAAGCACACAACACTGAGTGTTTCAGAACCCATAAACGATGGGTTTCTTCACTCATCCTGGTGATGCTGCCTCCTGTTTGCACTAGGAATCTTCTGGACTGCAACTACAGCTTAGTCAGGATGCTGTGTATAACTGATGCACATCTTCCCTTACTTATCCCTATAGATGTTCCCAAAGGGCCTCCAAAATATGCTATTGGGGTTTCTAAAAATTTTTTAATATTGCTTTATCATTTTACTGCACTAATTCCTAGAAGACTCCAGCATACTTTGCCTCCTCAAAAGTTTAAGGGTGCACTACAGGCTGTGGGAAACTATTCAGGTAGATGAGGATAGAGGGAGGTGGTGAAGACAGCAGTCATGTCAGACAGCTTTAATAATCGCTTAGGGGAGTTGATCTTTGAAGCCAGCTTTGAAAGACTTGGCTATTGATAAGGCAAATCAGTGAAGGGATTAAGGAAGGGGCAACATGAAGCTCAGAGGTTGTATCTCCTCAGTGCCAGTGTGCTTAACTTTTGTAAATAATTGCATGATGTCTTACAATCTATATGTTTTGCCATGACAAGCTGTGATCAGATAAATTTTGTTTTATCTTTTGGAATAGCTGTCAGTCAGAAAACTAAATTAATTTGGATTAGTAAATACGCTTTTCAAAGTCATGTTGAGGATTACTATCAGAAGGATTTTTTTTTTCAATAGTTCAAGCAGTCACATGCTGTTTAGACATTGAACCCAAATACAGAAGACACCCATTGTATTGTATCCTACACTAGTAATAAACTCTCTCTAACATCTCTATAATGCAAATTTCTAGGACTCAAACTGAAAAGACATCATGGCAAGAAACTCTTAAAGCCTCTGTATCAAGAATTTGTTACACTTTTATCTTTGTTGTGTTCATTTATATTTCCAGTTAGAGTTTTTTTGAGTAGGGGATAAAGATATTTTGTTTTAATTTGGAGTTAGTTTGAATTACAGCTCTGCTTCTATATTTGCTACACAATTGCTTTTCTACAACAATTAATTAAACACTTTATTTTAAAGTTTGTTTTATGTTTCATAAATCCAGGTGAAGTAAAGATGAATGGATATTAGTGTTATTTTTTTAAATTAAGATCAGTCTAACAATTTGGTACAAATTCATGCATAGAAAGACAATATTAACAAATTTTATCATTTGCTTTCTCGAAGTTTATTTGTATATAAGTATTTCTAGATTTTCTACTTCTATGGTGAAAAAATGTTATAGGAGAATTGTGCTTCTTGACAAAACTTTTAGAAATTCACACAAGTACAGTATGAATTTTTACCACCATATGAATATGGTTGTAAATTTGCTGGGTGACATCTGCTCTGTGGTAACTGTCCTGTGCATGACCCATCTCTGTCAGACAGGCCTGCTAGCACATCCATTCACAACAGATATACAAACATCTTCAAACTGTCGTCACACACACAAAAATGGCTCAATTGCATCTTAGTGCTACTTTGTTATTTATTCAAAATAACATTGCTGTAAATTTTTTAACATTCAAATAAGCATCTTTCAATTGAATGGGGTGTCTGCACTGCGTTCATTCCCTCATCAACTTACCATTACTATGACTAAAGCACCAGGGAAATTAAAAGGCCAGTAGCCCACATGACATTTGAGGAAATAATTTTACTTTTTTTTGATATTTAACATAAATTGAAAGGATGGCTTGTCACATCTCAAACTCTACATCTACTGCCCCCTGAAAACTACTGAAAAACAGAGTAACAACAGAAAGTGATAATAAAACAGCAATAATATTGTACATGAACTGCCAAAACTAAGCTTAATGTAATATTGAGATACCATACTTATGTATTTCAGTGTTCATAAATTTAAAAAAAGCAAAACAAAAAAATTGAAATCACCATCCCTAGGTGTGTTTAAAAAATGTGTAGATGTGACATGGAGACACAGTTTAGTGGTGAACATGGTAGTGCTTGTTTAATGTTTGGCCCCAATGGTCTTAAAAGTCTTAAAAAATTTCTGTGAGTCTATGATTCTTCCATATTTTCTTTCCTGGTATTTCACCAGTGGTGGCAAATGAGAAAGGGACCTCTCAGACTTCTTAAAATAGTGTTATATTCCATACAAATTTCAGTGAGATATACCAATCATAGCAGCACTCTAAATACTATCTAAATGAAAGAAAATGGTAGCTGGAAAAATATCTCTGGATTTCTTCCTAACGTTGCTGAATATTTCTCTTTCTTTGCCCTATAATAATATTTTCAGTGTTGGATTTCTTTTAAAACTGGTCATGCAGCATTTCAATCACTGTTTTTCTCTGACTTTTTTGAGTACAGGTAATATGAAATAATCTCATGTTGGGAACATTTGTGGTTTTCCTGAGTTTAATTTTTTCTACCAATTATTATTTGGTTGGTTATGATAGTCCATTTCAGCAATATTTATATGCACATGCTAAAGAAATTTTGAGTAATTCCTCAGCTCTTCAAATAAATTGAAATTGCTGTAACCTCATTTTACTTGAGACTCATTTAATTCACACTTCCAATTTAAAGATACAGCAAAGAATTTATTAAGAGATTTTAAAGACCCTGACTACCTTAAGAGTTACTCCTTGTGGCCTTTGTAGAAAGAGTTATTTAAGTGTGTTGTGCAACTTCCTTATCTTGTGTTCAGGTTGGTGTCATGTGCAGAACGAGATTTGTCTCAAGTAAGGATAATGGTTCTCTCGGGAGAGGAAATGGTTGGTCCCTGTTTTCAACATGTTTCATGTCAGACACAGCTATAACAAAGGCAACAATAAAGCTTTCATCTGAAGTGAGGAAGAGCTTTACTGCCCTTGGGAACATGCTGTGCTATACTCACTGTTTTCTAAAGCCTTTCTTTTTTTCATATATACATCCATTAAAAAAATATTTAATAGGATTCAGAATCTTAATCAAGTAAGATGCTCTAAGTGAGCTGTATAGTTTCTCTCTTTCAGTGATACGCATGTGTGTTCCTCTCCCCAGCAACTGATATTCTCCAGCACCTTCACTCTCCAGCGGTGGCTGTGCCTTGCCCTTGCAACTTAGAAAAGTTGACATGATTACCATGCCAAACAAATTGATATCTATATGTGCTTCTTCAACACTCCATACCAGGCTGTGATACAAGTGAGCATGTGATGTAGGGATTAAAACATGATTCAAATTATCTCACTGTTGCTAGAGCATCTAAGTGTATGCACACAATTTCAGGGATTTATCTGGTACTCTGTGACATTTCAGGTAACAGTGAGCTAGGTCCATATCTATTTTGCATGGGTTACATCTATAAGAAAGATTCAGACTTCATGAAGCACAGCTTTTCTGGAGTGGTAGGAACATAACGGTTTCCTTTCTACTTGCCTGTGGAGGAAATCAGTATGAAATGTTTATGCATGACAAAGGAGATAATAGTTTTAAAATCTCTTATTATATGAATTAAGGCTGCCAGGGAAAATATATCAGCCATCCTACCCGTAACTCATGTACCATACCTTAATCAGAAATACGTAATCCAAACTGGAACATGTAACTTTATCCTTTGTTTAAGATCACCTTCATTTCTCAGCTATCTGTATTTTGTGTCAATGTGCTGCTTATTTTCATGACATGATACTTGAATGATTGCCCCACAAAATTAACAAGTGAAAATCACTAGGTGAGTGAGGATTCAAAATTTTCATACATATTTTCTACAGATAGGATACACTTTAAAAAATAACACAATTTAAGAAATTACCATTTGAATGTTGCTTTGATGAAAAAAAACTTTATGCAGTTCAGACTTTTTATTTTGCATAATTCACTTTGACAAAAATAAAAGTTTTTCCTTTAGCTTCTTCTTGTTCAGAATCAGTGTCTACAGCAGCCTGCCAAATTTTCACATTACTTTTAGTTTTTTAATCCCAAACTATTACTATGTTTAATATACATTGGAATAAAGACTGAAAGGGATTTCAGGGATCATTTAGCCCAATATTCCACATTTGAAGCATTTTACATCATAATATTTTTCATAAACTTTGCAAGCTTCATATAAAACAAGCTTTCTTTTGGCCCCCTGAGCTCTCAAGAGAAAGCTTCCTAGACCCCCTTTTTTCTGAGAGTTCAGCCTTATGTATTCATGACCACCGAATATGTTTCTGCTCTTCTGACAGCATTGTTCTTTGTCTTGAATAGGTTTTTTCTCTCTCTCTGCAATTTGCCCTTACTAATGTATTTATAGAAAACAATTATATCAGTCCTCACAGCCTTTGTTTTACTGGGCTAAATCCTTAGGCTTTTGTGCTCTCATAATCTCTTCTGATAAAAAAGGCTCTCTTGGTCACAAGTTATTATATAAAATTATTTGCATTTTTTCCACATTCTAAAAATTCTCATAAGATCACAGGATTTTTGCAGAGAGGGTGATTAGGTGTTTTTAAAACTTTTCTACCTTTTTGAGAAACACTTTTCTGATAAGGTATATAACTTCATCTGTGTTTTATACTTGGCTCAGAGTCAAGAAAACATTATGATATTTTTGCTTAGTCATTTTCAGTTGATGGCAGGCAGATTATTACAGAGAACGTCTTGATTATTCCCTTCTGATTAGTCGTCTCTATCACAAAACTATCTAATTTTTCATAGAGCTTAAATGCATGACTTGCACTCAAACTAAAAAAAACCCCAAAACCTTAATGGTCCCGATTCTTGGTATTTCCAAGTCTTTTTGTCTCTCATTTGCCCTCTCTGTCGTTATGCCTGTGAGGGAATAGGAACACTGTAGCCATGCACTCCGCCCTAGGACGCCCCTCTCCTATTTTGGCCATGACCAAGGTTTGCAAAGGGGCAAACTGCTTTTCTCAGCTCTGCTGCTACGTCTGCCAGTTCCAAGGAGCTCTGTTGAAAAGTCTTACCCAGGATCATGGAATCCTACCATTGAACATTGCCCTCATATCCCCAAATCTCAGTCTGATCTCCATGTCTCTGACTAGACTATACCTCTCATGCTCACAACTTTTCTGCAGATGGTATTAAATTACATTTTGTATAAAAACAGTGTCCTTGTGTGCCTACATATATGTGTATCTGAATATGAAAAGTAACACACGGCTTCTGGATGCAATTACCTTTCATTTTTCAGGGTAATTCATACAGTGTTTCAGTTATCTTTTCACCTTTCTTTCCTCTCTACCTTCAACGCAAAATACAAAATCTGTAAACCCTGAATGAAGACCTTATCCCATACTTTACTGATGTTTCTGGGAATGTAGCTTGTAAGTCATTTTAAGCTTTTTGCCAGACTTTCAGTGATAAATCATTGGTTAGCCGTGAAGGAGGAAGGCTGCCTTGTTGTCACATACACATTAGAAAAATTCCCTGTTTATAGCTTAATAGTCTACTTTTAATCAGAAGATCAACTTAGGATGTCACAATTTTTACTTCTGCCTTTGAAATTTGAGATTTAGAAATGGATTGTTTGAAACTAAAGTTACCAAAGAAAATTCTACTGACATGACTGCACATTGCCTTACCTCGGTTTATTCAATTTGTTGAACTGCACCACTGCTTACATCTATACTTGTTCTTACTCTGCTTTGATTTAGCTGAAAGTGACTTACTCTAGATTTAAATCTAACCATACACTGTATCACTTAAGAAAAAGATAATTTAGTTTAAATCAGAGTCAATAACTGGAGCAATATAGTCCTCTTTTTACTCATGTTTAATTTGCTATAATCATCACTGATTAAAAGAGACACACCAGCATGTAAGCTAGTTATGTACTCTTTTCCTAATGCCTGGTTCTTTATGGTTTTGGGAGACAGAGAAGGTAAAAGCCATGAAAGTTTCCCAAAGCTATGATCCACTGGGAAAAGTTCAAAACAGAGTCCAAAAGTGGAGACCAAAGTGCAGAACAAAAAGCAAGAGAAGAGCAAAAGTTCTCTGTAGCTGACAATTCCTTTGAACTCTCCCCACAGTAAAACAGATCTCAGAAGGATAGTGCACAGTTCAAGAATCACTGTATTTTCCTTGCAACTGAACCCTTACAAAAACTACCACAGCCAACAGCCATTTATTTAATCCTGTGCTCCTTGCTCATCACTGACAAGATTGATAGGTAAGTTGTGGTTATTTCGCTCCTGTGTTTGCTCATCAGCTGGTAAGAAGAGCAGAGAGTTTATGGACAGCATTCAAGCAAATAATTCATGAAATGAGTGCACAGGTGATTTAAGAAGCAACATCTGTAAATAAAAAGAGACGATTTGTGCTAAGATAAGGTGTGTATTTTCCAGGCTTGGATACTGTAACTTTTTCTTGGGTAGGTGGGCATTGATCCATTTTGAGTCGTAGTGACAAGTTCCATCAGTGCTGGTACAGCAGGCAGATGTCCTAACATAGGAGAACTTTTTTCTGAGAAGGCCACTTAGTGGTTTCTGTGTCAAAAGAGCAAATCTGCTGTTGGGAATAATAAAAAGACCATTATGTGGCACAGCTTTGCAAGCTTCAAAAAGGTTTGAAGTCTCATATTAGGGAAGCCTCCCTAAGCCTTTTCTGTCCTATGGAAGAAAAAGATATCCTGCAAATTTGTACTCTGGTAACAACTGCACTGGAAGGCAAACTCTCACCATGTGAGATGGCCTAAGAAGACAGTTTGAGGCTGATTAAACATTCAAGATTGCCTCTAACAAACAGGCAGATCATGATGAGAGTCAGTGGTGAAATTCAGTCCTCTCTGTCCTCATTAGGCTTGGATAAATAAGCTCATCTGATGAATGGAGAGCACAGTTTTTTGACCCAAGATTTCTCTGATCCATGTTCAAAACACAAGAAAAGATGGCATGCTCGGAAAAGTGGGAGGTTAGCCTGAACAATGTCTGGGAATTGCACCTCTTGTGCTTTTATGTGGAAATAGAAATGAAAACATCAAAACCAGATCTGTTTTAGAATACAAAAAAGTGAATTGTCCTGGAATAGGATGGGAAATTCAGCCTGAGCCACTGCATCAGGTCTTGAAAATCTCGTATTTAACAAATCCTAGAGACAAAAACGCAAGTCATTCTGGAGATCTCTTAATGCCCAGACCTTAAGCAGAGAATTGGATTTGGATGGATCTTGTCTGGCATGTTAGGCCATCACCAGCTTGTAAAGTTTCAGACACGCAGGCTGAATACTGGCGTAGAGTGATGGGAAGATTTAAAAGAAAAGATCCTGGCAAGGAAGTAAACAGAAAAACATTTTTGATTACATGAGGTGATCTGAGAATTCTAAAAAATAGATGGAAGACAGAGTGACTCTGCAATCAAAATGAAATATTTTTAAAGAGTCTTTACATAAAAACAAAGCCTATTTAAATGAGAAGATATATAAATAACTCAGGGCTACAACAAACAGATGAAACTGCAGTGTAAGAAGTTGCAAATAAAAACTAATGATACATCTATAAATGGATTTAATCTCTTCCAGGCAGAAAGGAAACAACAAGAAAACAAGACTTGTGAAAAGACATTTGAAACATAGAGTACAAATAATTTTGGCAAAGTCCATTTTAAAGTGCTTTTGTTAAAGAGAAAAGAGGGAAGAATAAGCAGAGGATAGGATTAGAAGGAAGAGAATAATCACCACAGATATTTGCTGTATTTTTGTCTTGTGTTTTTTATTATTTTTTGGCTTCAGATTTTAGCTTGTAGCTTTCAAAATGATGTGGAATGCCCAAGGGACTTAGTAGAGTGAAGCTGACGAACAGCTTTCCCACAAGTGGGTTTTAATAAAAAAATCTTTGTCGCTAATAATCCCTTTGAAAAGCAGAGCTTTCAAATATATTCAAGATCTTCATCTCTTGGGAATTTTCATGACTGGGAGAGGAACGTGTTTTCCTTGTGGGAAGTATTTTGTATTTTATATTTCCCTTTCATTCTCAGGTTGGAAAATCTGCTAAGAAGTTGAAAGCAAACTACATGGGGGGTTTTCAGAATCCATATTATGGAAAAGAAACCCATTTTTACGTAACGTAAATGCCTGAGTGTTGAGGATATTGTTAACTACATACAACCATTTAAATAAACAGTTCTCAAAAAAGTTTGGAAAAAGTAATCATTTTATATCAATCAAAAGGAATTTAGTTTGATTTTCATGAAAGCAGTTATTTGGCAGGAAAAAACCATGCAATTTAGATGCTCATACTTGTTTCAGTAAATTTTTAAACTTTTTTTTCAAATACTTGCATATTTTCATTAACTTTTTCTCCATGTATGACATTATAACATCATGAATCAATTCTGATGAATTTACTTAATTACAGTCAGAATCTGTGGACTTACAGAACACGATCTTCACCAAATATACCTCCTCAGCTCTTGTTATAAAGCACAAGCCTTGAGTTTTTTAGTTAATAGATTTGTCTACTAGCAAAAGATGGCAGAAGTACCTCTCACTGAGGCTTCTCAGCTGAAATTGTCCAAGTGACAATATGTCCCTCTGGCAAATAATTGCTGTCTTACAGCCACCTCTTCCCCACTTTTTTAAAAAATTGCTGAAGCTTGAAAATCCAGGTTTTAGTCTGAACCCATGGAGTCTACACATAAAAACCACCATGTTTTTATCTCAGATTTTTCACCAATAAATCTGCAGTTTCCTGTTTTCCTGAGAATGAGAAAGCAATTATATTTGTAATGGGGCTAATCTCAGAGTCCTAAGATAGGTGAAAACTGGAAATAATTGAAGACTTTATTCTGTCTGTGTTACAGTCTAGAGGCTTAACTTACTTTCAGAACCACACAGAAATTTTTATCTGAGTGAGGAAGAGCTGACAGATGGCCTGATGCTGACCTGAGGAACTGGAAAGAGGAGTAAGTAAATTTCAGAATCAGAAATTAGATCAAAAGCAACCACACCTGTCAAAGTTAGGCTTTGACACATTCTGGTGTTATTCTAGATCTAAAATATTTATTTTTTTATACAGATAAAATGCATAAGATTTAATAGTATTGTCATGTGATAAATCTTTTTTTCTGGTTATTAGTGTAAGAACTATGAAAAATAGACAAAGGAATAGTTTGTGGTTATAATACAGTAGAAAAGTTTTGGAATATTTGTACATTTGTGGGGATATATCTGTTATATTATTTTTGTTTATGGCTGTGGTGGAAAAAATACAAATTTCATAATGAAATATGTTAACGGCACAATTGTGGTCACCTTAAAACTAGAAGTTGGATTCCATATGCTTCTTCTTATACCCTTGGAATATAATATATAGTATTAATAAGAGAGTGATCATTAATCAATGTGAAATAAAAAGGATTATTTTTAATAGCAAGACTTTTAGATGTAAACTTGGAGCTCACTGCATGTAAGCAGGTGAATAGGAATTAGACTTGCTTGATAAACTGTTTATGGAGCAACTATTGCCCGTAAAAACACATGGCTGTGAAAAAGGCAATTGTTTTAAATCAGGCAAGACACATCCAGAAGAGATATGGAAAAAAATAAAATACTATTTATGGAAGCCTGACATAATTCCATCTGAAAGAAACTATTTTATTCAGATGTCATCACCCAGTCTTGAAAAATGTTTAAGGCTGAAGCAGATTCAGAAGAAGATATCTGAGAACTGCAGTTGGAAGACCTATTTTTAGATCCAAGATGAATACTGCTTCTCTTGTATGGCTGAGTGAGATGATGACCAAGAGAGGAAAGAGTTCCTTGGGTTTTGTTCCAACAAATATGTAGAACTTATGCACCCATCCACTACATACGCAATCAGGTTTTATTTTTATAATCTCTGTTGGCAGCTGAGGTCTGCAAGAGAAGGTTTTTTTCTGGTATTTTACCTTCACATAAAATTCATTCAGTGTCACTATAACTTCTGCCTTTAGCATACTCTGGTTTATCTGATTCTGTATTCATATAAGTAATTGCTTTAATGGTTTAATGGTAATAATAGTTACCATTATTAGTAATTAGTAATACCATTAGTAATAACGGTAGTAATTGGTTTAATGGTTTGGCCATAACTGGATGTACAAATGTTCTTTATCTTTCAAGATTCCTTGATTTTATTTTGTAGTTGTGTTCTCCTAAGGAGACAATATTTTCTGAAATGCAGGTGGTAGATTTTGGGCTGAGTTCCTGTATACATCAAGTACTACAAACTGATAAATATTTGTAGAATGGTGAGATAAAAATTTCAGAAATGTGATGGGAAAGTACTGCTATGTCTATGTTCTTCCCTCAAGTGCTCTGCATTTTTGTGATCTCGAAAAAAGATGATTTTTATGGGAGGCCTGCCATTATAAAATTTCTTGGGGATTCCAGGTTAATAATGCAGATGCTATTTCACCCTTGGCTGAAATATTTGAAGTTCATGGCCTTCAGTGTAAGCAAGCTAACACCTTGCTGTCATCATTGGTGTGTTTTTAATTGCATTTTCAGACTTCAAAGTACCATGGATTATATCTGGTCCCAGGGCATTTTCAAAACAAGGTCACAGTCCTGCAGTCTAAACGACTATATTCTCTTCTTACGCAAAGCATAAGCATAAGCATTGACAAAGACCACTTGCAGCCATGGTGACAGGAGGATTTTCCCCCTCTCTGCTCCCACAGTTTATAAACATGCTTCTTCTGCTTCTTGAGATTTAGGCTTTTTAAATCATCACCAGAAGAAAAAAAAAAAGGAAGAAAAAAAGAAAAAAAACCAGTATGGAACTGTCACTATCATATTTTGTAAAAGCAATATTTATTTACAATCTGAAAATATTCTAGGGCATCCTGAAAGTTAAATTAGTGGTGGAATTTGGTTGCTTTCATTAAAATCTAAAAGTAATTACAAAAGAAAAAGATGTTGTGTTGAAAGAAAGTCTCAATGCAGACATGAGCCTAGAGACCCGTAGATTTGATTAATGAAATATTTCAAGGGAATCTGATAAATGAAGTAAGCATTTTAATTTAATTATACTAGAAAACCAAAATGTTTAAAACAATCTATTTTACTCAATGCAAGCAATTAACTCCTTCTTAACATTTTATCTACTACATATTAGCCCTAAAGTACAGCAACCAGTGAGAAATTTTCTCATATTTGTTAATTTACAGTGATCCCAGGGAACACAATACATACAAAAAGCCAGTTAACATTAACGTTTCTTTGAGCATGATTGATTCTTCACTTTTAGGAAACATATTGCCAACTTTAAATACGTAGTACCTAACCAGCAAATATTTGTACATTCTTTTTAACTCACCTGTAGCAGTTAGAATACATAAAGAACAGAGAAACTACCTAGAGCTGTTAATTCAGATGTCAAGCACATTATCTTACATTGAACAGAATAATAAATGGTCTCTTTAAAGTTCTTAATTCAAAGACTGTGTTGGTCAAATGAAGGATTATAAGAAACACACTTTAAATAAAGTCTTTTTTTTATCAGCTTCATATTATTCAGTTTCACACATGCCCATTTAGTCTCAGTTTATCTTCAAAGGCTTAGATTCAGCCAAGAAAGAAGCTTACAATTATTCTATATGAATTTCACTTATTCAAATTGTTCAGTAGATGCATCTGAACAAGTAAATATCCTGTTCAGTTATCATTATGAATCCTAGGTACTGTAAAAAGCTTTTCATCATTAGCTGACACTTTCCACAGTTTCTGAAAAACAAAATACTCAATTCTGATGATTTTTTTCTCTCTGGAGCTGTGAAACTCAAAGGCAAGGTTTTTAATTTCAAAGCGGCCTTCTGAGACAAAGATTTGCAGCAATATTCCTTATTAAGAAGTATTAATATACCTTAAAAAAGATCTTGTTATTCTATACTCTGACTATGGTGCTTATTCTGAATTTCAATGTGTGTCCTGAACCCTCCGTTGAAACACTCAGTAGACTCTCAATTTCTTTTACAGGACAAGAACTCTTTCTGTTCTCCAAAGCTCACTACTATACAACTGTATCTTTTTCAAGGCTATTTTGAATTTGCAATAGTTTGGTGGTTGTATTGATCCAGTTTTGGCCACTAGGTGGTCTGTTTTCCTGGAGGCAGGTGTGTTACAAGATTATTTCCTCTGTTTTACCATTTACATATTTTGATAGAATTAATAAGCCTACAGCTTTGTAAAAAAGTACTCCTAATCTAGTTCATGTACATATGTGTGGGTTTGCAAGATTTCCATGTTTTAGAAAAGGTTTTGTTATAAGTTAGTATAGCTCTAGTTACCCCATAAGGGCCCCTTGTCTTGGAGTTTTCCCTTATCAGAACTTGATAAGAGTTTCTGTGCCTCTCTGGTCTTTGCCCAGAGACTGTTTCCTATTGGTCCTTTCCCCATGATGCTCCCTGCCCATCCTCTCCTTCTTCCCCTGTCCATCATTAAGTTACTATCTTCAAGGTCCAGAACTTTCGAAGAGATTCGAACTGCAGTTGGCAGATTCCCCTGAGACCCCTCCCCAAATTACCTTGATTTGTTAGTAGTTAGGTAATTCAGTTGGCATGTATTACTTTGCTTTGTTTTATTGGTCTGTAGTTTGTACCCACCCCTTGAACCTGTCCTGGACAAAACCCCCCTGTAGCCTTTGTCCGAGGTCTCTCCTGAGGCATCGGGCAGGAGGTAAGGGGTTCCCCTGTGACCTCCCAATAAACCTCTGTTTCTCCCAACCCTCCGAGAGTCCCCTCTTTCATTTACACCACGGCTATGACAGCGAAAGTCCAGGGGCTGCTGAGCCAAGACCCGCAGATCGATCCTGTTGTGGCGTGTCGGAGCTGCCGGGTGGTCTAGCCGAACACCGGGCTGACCAAAGAGACACGCACTCCAACACATATGAAACACTCTGGTAAAAAGAATTATGTGGTATTTCAAAAAAACAGATAAACAAAGATAACTAAGAGCTATTAAAAACAGCAGTCATGACTTATTCTAGCAGCCAACTGTCTCTTATAAAGGTTGTGAGTCAGGAACCAGAAGTATGTTAGTTTTCAGAAGTATTTCAGAATTTCAGTATTGCAGAAGTATTCTTACTTTTCAGAAATAAATATTCAGTACAGATAAATTAATTCAGTCATAAAACATAATCTCAATTACCCTATAGTTCCTTCACCACTGAGAACAGGTAGAAGCTGGGGGGAGTTGGAGCATGATGCAGCTTCCTCACTGAAATGAATAAATTATTGCAGTGGGTTTGTACAACCAGGGCTTTAGAACCTGTTGTGAGAAATAAGTCTTACTGCTGACTGTCCATCTACTCATTTACAGATTACTAAGGAAGCATTTCTAGTTAAGTCTTCTTGACTTCTAAGCCTTCTAAGGAGACCTCAATTTAGTTGTCATCATACATTTTCTCAAGTTAATTCCAGAGCAGTGTTTTGATTAGTTTATTCTTCCATTCTTGTGTTTATTCTTCACTTTCCTCTAGGACTACTCAGTTTCAAGAATTCTTGAGGTGGTGAAAAGAAATTTATTTTGGTTAGTGAAAGAATTGCTCAGTAACAGATTAGGCCTTTTAGAACACCTTTCTTCCAGTTTATTTGGCCATGGAGGCTGTAACTGTGAAAAACTGCTTCTCTGCAGGACTAAAGTATAAATCAAGCCTATGATCTGAGACACCAAAAGAAATATTTATCAGCTGGGGATTTTTTAAACCCTAATCCAGACCATGATCCAGATCATATTGTGATATGTCACCATGTTGCAGGCAGACTGTAGAAGAAAGTGAAAGACAAATTAAATTCTGCCAAGTGATTGATGAACTCTGCTGAAAATAATGCTTTTGCAGACGTAATCAACACTTCAAGGAGACCAGTAGAATTTTTGTAGTAACTGCTTTGCAAAGATGAAATTATTTTGGACAGTCTACAGGCTATCAAAACACATATGGGGTATTTTAATGATAAAATCGATATGCCATTCTGCTTTACATCTTCTGTGCTACAGCTATATCTCAGGCTCAGTTTATGCCCTGGAAATACACACATTTCAGTCACACAATAAATATATACAAGACAGGAAAATGCAAGCCGTTGAGAAACATGGCATAACAAGCATTTCTTAAGTATGGTTTGTCTTCTATCATGAATGTGTTCAACAAAAATCATAAATAGACTCAGGGGAAAAGAAAAATAATAAAAAGGAAAATAGAAAAAAAGGAAGGAAAAAAAAGGAAAAAGGAAAAAAAGAAAAAAATTAAAGAAGAAGGAAAAAAAAAAGAGCATTTTTTCCAGTTACTATCTCAGTTAATTAGGCTTGTGTTAGCATGGAGAAGCAAGGTGGATTTTAAATTTCCCTGTGATCAAGTATTTGTTTATAGAGGTAATTTATTTTTTATATTTAACGTGTTTGTTTATGGCAATAGATGAATCACAAGGTGTCCTAGGGTGACTATGTATCCCCAAATCGTCCATTCTGTGTNGAACCCCATTCGGAGATTTCCTCCCAAATTTGCCCTAAACCAGGACACAAGGAAAAATAATAAATACTAGTTCCTAGACTGAGAATTTGTTTTAGAGTCACTAAAGAACAGTATAACCAATTCATCCCCCTCCCCTCCCCTCTCTCCCTTTTGTGCCCTGTAGTGATTATTTTCATTGACTTTTATGTCACCTTGATTGTTGCCTTAGAGATTTTAAAGATTCCATATATTTTATGGGATTAGTTGTGGAGTTGTTTTTAGACAGTTTTGATTCTGAGGCTAAGAACCCAAATTCCATTGAAAATACGATTCATACTTCAGTATTAAAGCTGTACATATTTGATACACATTATTTGGAAGTTCCATTGGAGATTTTAGTATAGCAGATTCTTCTAAATATTAGTGTTGTATCAACCACACAAAGAGAAATGTCCTGTTAGAAAAAAAATGTAAAGAGAAGTAAAGCAAATTAGTTTGAGCAAAAGCCTTCAAAAATTTCAGTATACAAGGAACATAATTGTGCAAAATTATGCCTTTTTACCATTGATAACAGTATCTGAAGACTGCAGTATACAAAAGATGAGCTGCATGAAAAAGTAACTCTTGGTCATAATAAAAAGGGAAAAGTACATTCCATCTCATATAAAGTGAAGGTCAAGACATTTGCATAGGAGGTAGAAGGTCTGAACTTTTTATTGTGCTATTTAAAGCATGACCTTTGCTTCTATGCTGCAATTGTTAATATAGGTGGCAAAGAAGCTTACTAGCAGAGACTCCAAATCAGACAGGATAAACCTTCTGAAACTGACAACACATTTTACCTTCAAAGTCTGTTATACATTTCCTGAGACCTCCATTACCAGAATAATCTGCTACATAGAGAAAGGAAGAAGTAATAACTTCTACTCATTTGCAGACCCAATGAACGCTGTTATATTCCCCAGTGTTGAACCCTCTGTTAGTCTCAGTTTGGTGGCTAAAGGCTTATGTTTGAGGTATACAAAAATGAATTTAAATGTCCTTGATTCCCCCAATCATTATTTTGTAAAATCAACAAATCTTCTGAAATGAGTTAAAGAAAAAGCTCTTACAAAGAAAAAGGAAAAGAAATTATGTTTCTATTCATATTCACACATTCATAATATCCGTTGCCCATGCACATATATAATTTAGTATGACAAAATACCTGAAAGAACACAGTGATGCTGACATGAAAGTTTGCTTAGATGAATGGATTGGCTCAACATCTGGTTTTGAGACATCAAACCATCTTTTTACATATCACATAAAGAGCCAAATACCTTATACTTTTTTTGCATATAGAAATTTTGTGCCACTGGCTCTTTGCATTAGTCTTCCATAACCATAAAATCATAAAAAGGATATATTTAGAGTGTTTAAGGAATGTTATACTGTTTCAGTATAAAAATTCTGCAATAGTAGTTTAATTGTGTTCTTGCTTTTATACTTTAATTTTTTTTCTATTATGATGTACTGTGATAATGGACTTTTTGGACCAAGAATTGAACATTAAAAGCATAACTGACATTGTATTTTAATTCCTAGCTGGAAATTTCCAAAGTGTCTTCCCTTCAAAGTGTTCCCATGTTCTATAATCTCTGTACGTATCTTATAAGGCTCTGCAACCCTTAATTTTTGAACATACTTAGGTAAAGGGAAAAAAAAGACAATGCTTGTGCAAAAAAAACGTTTTTCCTGAATAACTAAAATCCTGAAGGGGAAAGTGGGGAATAGGAGATATATATGTTCATATAATAGGATCTTTAAATCAAGGTAAATCTGCTCCTAATCCTGAAATAAATTCCAGTTCCGTTTGGAGGTTCCAGTTCTATCTACTCAAAAGTGTATCGAGGCAGCTAAAACCTATCTTTTGTCTTGAAGTTCTTTTTCTTACAGCACCCTCTTTAATTTAGTTATGACAGTAACAATTGTTTTAACAAAATCCATTGTCAGTTTTGGAGGCATGCACTATGTGATGAGAAAGACCTT
The DNA here is from genome assembly GCA_024734555.1 of Trochalopteron elliotii. Taxonomy (NCBI): domain Eukaryota; kingdom Metazoa; phylum Chordata; class Aves; order Passeriformes; family Leiothrichidae; genus Trochalopteron; species Trochalopteron elliotii. The sequence goes on from JANPWX010000043.1 coordinate 2,074,749, forward strand.
TGACTAATTGGTATAACGCAAGATGTCTAAAATTCTGGCATACTCCCTAAAAATAAACACTGTTAGATATTATGCCCATACTAAATCTTAGTAAAGCATGTCCAATGCCAATATTTCACAGTATTCACTAATAAAGTTTACCAAGATAAAATTACATGTGTTATTGCTTTTAGAGTCTTCCTAATTACAGGTAATCCAACTTAGTCCAAAGTGGTTAAGTCTCAAATGAAAAGCTGGAAATAATGTCCTCTAAAACTTGACTAAAGAGAGATTTTAATTATTTGAGAAGAATATCAATATCTTCTTTTCTTTGGCTTAAAGAAGGATCCAAGAAATAATTGGCCCATCAGTCTTACTTCAGTATCTGGGAAAGTTATGGAATGAATCCTCCTGGGTGAGACACTAGAGATGCACTCTACCCACTTGTCAGGCCCCACCTGGAATACTGTGTGGTTTTAGCTCCGCCAATACAAAAAGGATGCAGACAGGCTGGAGGGGGTCCAGAAATGGGTCACAAAGACAATCAAAGGACTGGGAAGCCTTGCATACAAGGAAAAAAGTTTATTCAGCCTTGAGAAAAAAGGTTTAGGGGTGACCTTATTATTATGTCCCTGTATTTAAATGGTGGCTATAAAGAAGATAAAGGACTTCCTTTTTACAAGGAGTCACATGGAAAAGACAAAGAATTATGGGTACAAGTGACTCCTGTAGAGATTCCAAGTAGACACAAAGGGTGAACAATGAAAACAATCAGCCATTGGAATAATGTCTCCAATTCCCCATATTGGTCACTTTTAAGATTGATCTGGACAGGGTGCTGAGCCATCTTGTGTAGACTCTGCCTTTTCCAAAAAAATTTGGACCAGATGATCCTGGAGGTCCCCTCCAGCCTGATATTCTATGATTCTATGATTTCAAGTACATATTTTAGTGAACCATCAGAAAACAGTATGGAATATAAAGAATAAGTGTGTGCTGCTTTGTGTAAGTTTTATTGGATTTCTATCTATCAGCTAGTCCATGATTCTGGTTATAAATTATTTGAGATTTATGTCTGTTCAGTATGATTCATAATCTTTTATTACTTGAATTCAATCAGACCAAAAATCTCTATTCTAGCAACAGATTTGCCAGTAGTGCAATACAATAATTGCACTTCACTGAATCAAAGTCATGTACTTTATACTGGAGTGACTGATTTAAATAATAAGGTTTATCAAAGAAGCTCCAGTGAACATGATATACTTCTTAGTATAGTGTACTATAATTCTGGTCCATTTCACATAAAATATATGATGTATATAGCATACAAAGATATTTACTTGATTTTTTGACAGGAAATAATTTTTTTCTGGAATTCCTAGAAGCATGTACATTCAAGGGAAATACATGCTAGACCAAATCTTAATGAAAATTCATTATAAAGGATTATTAAGACTGCTGGCTTAGTTGTGTAAAGCTTTTTGCATGCTCTAGAGGCAACTATAATTCCTAAGGCAGAACAGGCACATCCATTAATGGTGCTTCTTTTATTACTAAAGAGAGAACGAACAGAGGCAATTAATAAACAATGGTTTACTGAAGAGCTTTCAACAGAAATTAACCTTTTCAATAATTTATAAGGCAGCATCAGAGACAACAGTATTGTGTTTCATCTGAAATTTGTGTTGAAACTTGGCTTCAAATTAACTTCTCTTTTCAGCATATAACACATCAAAGTTTAAAGCTCAGTTTACAGAAGATATTGTGTAGTGATTTCTGCAATCTGCAATCTTCTTAAGTTAGACAGGGAGGAAAGATATAGGAAGTGTAGAATAATCTCAGAGAGATAACACGTGGGAAATGACACTCAGAAATCGAGATACAGACATCGTAAAGAAGCTTTCTTGATCTGATCACAGGATAATGGAATAATAAAAAAGATTCTCTTTTACAGATTTTTTTGCTATTAACTGTATTGCCACATATAGAAGTACCTTGACTTCTGACTGATGACAGTGTGTCAGACTTCAAATGTACTAAATTTGTGCTTTTATGCAATAGCACAGGCTGAATATATGCAGCATGTCATCCCCCCACCCAAAAAAACCCAAACCCAGACATAGCTCAGAATAAAACAACCAATAACCAATCAAATCAACCATCTAGCCTAGCAGCAACAACAGCAACAAGGACCACAGCTTGAGGTCAAGCCTGAATGCAGTCACCTTCTGCCTGCAGCTTTATTCTTGTCACAGTGCTCAGGGTATCATCTGGGTACATGGACATCACCTGACATGAACAACAACCATAACAATGAAGACTGTACAGACTACTGACCTTTGTGGTAAACAACAGTGCAAGCAACAGGAAGATCTGATAGGAAGCTTTGATGCCGTGGAAATGTGTACCTTGTTGTCCTGGTTTAGGGCAAATTTTAGGAGGAAACTTCTGAAGTGGTCTCCTTCAAAAAGCAGATTTTAGTCACCCTGTCCCCAACCATTTTGGGAGAATAATCTTGTCCTAGGGTGACTTTATGGTACTTGTATCCCTAATCATCTGTTCTGTTTGTGCTTTATGTTGTGTTCTGTGCCTTTAAGACTGGTTCTGAGAGCAAAGCAGGGAAAGAAGAAGCGCACAGTTTGTTTTGAAAAACAGTGTTCACTCCTCTGCATTTTTCTTTCTTGGGACGGTGTTGTTCTTCAGAGGCAAGGACAGCAGCAGGACAGAAATCTTTTTTTGCTTTTAGTTAGCTTAGTTAGCTGAGGCAAAGAAGCTCCCTAGACTGTTTTTTCCTTTTTCTTGGGACTGTTTAAACCTGCTCTGAACTGAAAAAACCCAGAGGAGCACCATGGGGAGCTGACACCTGTGGCCCACTGTGGCCTGGACCTCCAGAGGGATGAATAAGGGACTGACTGAGCCAAGCTACACCCATGGCAAGAACTTTCTCAATTTGCCATCTCACTCCAGAACACGAGGTTTTACTGTTTCATATTATTTATTCTTTCAGTTGTGGGCACTTTTTTTATAGATAAATAAATAGTTTTTTCCACTTTTCTCTGAGAAAGTTTTTTCCTGGACCAGTTTGGGAGGAGGGGCCGTTTGGGTTTGCTCCCCAGAGGGACCCTATTCAGGGGTTTTCTCCCAAGTTTGCCCTAAACCAGGACAAATCTCTTCAGACAAAAGTGGAAAACCTGTTTATTTAACAAGCAAAGTACTCACAAACATCAGAAAATGTATAATATTAAACAATACCTCTCGCTGCTCTGAAGAGATGGCAAATTCAGAGAAAAGAGTCCTTGTTGTGGGATGTAGCTGGGCTCACTCAGTCTCTCATCAGTCCCTCATCAGTCCCTCCTGTGCTGGAAAATGCTGTCCTGGTCACCAGTGGGCCACATGTGTGAGCTCCTAGAGTTTTTCTGTGTTTTCAGTCCAAAGCAGGGCTGATCAGTTCCAAGAAAAAGAAAGCCACAGTCCGGGGAACTTCTCTGCTTCTCTCTTTCTGCAGAAGATGAGAACTCCAAGAGCACAGAGAGCCTTATCTCTCTCTCAGCACGGTCCATGAGAGAGAATGTGGGGAAGCAAGTGCAGTTTCTGAAAACAAACTCTGCCCTTTTTCTCATGCCTTCACTCTCAGATCTAGTTTTAGAGGCACAGAACTCAATATCCAGCATAAACAAAGCAGACGACTGGGGATACAAACATCGTAAAGTCGCCCTAGGACAGTATTCTTTTTGTTCTTAACACTGATTCCTGCAGTTACTGCATGCTTCATTTCTCATAGCAATGTCACCTGAACAATGAAAACAGAAAATTTTAGGTTAAGTGAACTTTGCTGTCATTTATTTCCTCTGATCAGAAAAAGAAATGTCTTTCTTTCCTCTAACCTTACTGAGCTGCAATTTTTTCCATATCTTCATTTGGTCATTCACTAACTCAGTTTTTGCTTTGGATGATGCTTTTTGAAACTTCAGCTCATGACCATGAGCAGTGAACAGTAGTTATCAGTGCTGACTGATCTACTGCTTTTTTCAATGGGAATGTTACAGATTTAAGATTTAAAGGTGGAAAACATATTTTCTCCAATTTTTCTAATTTTTTTGGTTTAAAATATGCTATTTCTAATAGGGATTTAATTTATGTTTCAGATGAGTACAGCTGTTGTCTCTCCTTACAAAAGTCTTTCAGCCCTCATAATAATTTTAAACATCAAATAATTATAGAAAAAACTCTTTAAAAGTCTTCACAAAGATGTCCTTATCATTTGGGATTACCGCTAAAAGTGGCTTAACCATACTTAAGCAGACCTCTTACCTACTCATGATGAACTGGAGTTAAATTCTAATTCCTCTGCATTCTAGAATACTACTCTTTATTTTTCCTCCTAGCAATGACTGCTGAATATTTAGACTTCTTTGGCAGACATTTATGTTGCTATAACATGTTGTTACTATGTTATAACTGAAAACAAAAGGAAATATATGATAGCTCTTTATATTCTTTTCCTAGAGCTTTCTTTGACAAGGGGTGAGCCAAATTTATGTTATTTGTGTTGTGTCTGACAGTTGAATTCTGTTTAACTACTTCTGGTTTTAAGGTTTCTAGAGAACACATGCTGGGCCTGAGTAAAAAGGATGGCTCAGCAGCTAAGACACTGATCTAAGACTATGGAATCCTGGGTAAACCAATTTTGTGTCTTAATATTCCAGTCTTCAGGTGGGGAATAATATTTTCTAATCTTCTGAGTATTCCGTAAGGAGAAAAATTATAGAGGTATTAATTTTTAAAGAATAATGATTAAGTGAATCACATTATGCCATCAGAAGGTTGTCATTTCATCTCTTCTATCTTTTTCATCATATTCAAATGACAACTCCAATTCTTTTCTCTTGATTTAATGAAAAAATGGTTAGAATAGCACATTTTCAATGAAGTTCACTTTATAGCTGCTTTAGAGTACACAAAAGTCAGATATGACAAAGATACATTTCTTTTGTTGACTAATCTTTCTTCCTCCCCAGGACAATTGGGAAGGGAAACCACTGCACATAAAAAAGGAAAATTTGTTTGTTGAAAACCAGGTCATCAGAAGAACACCAGATGAAGCTGGCATTATTCCTTGTTCAGGGATTTTTTTCTTCTTGTTGGCAGAACATGCTTTAGATTTTGTATATCAGGTGAACTTTTAGAGGCTTTATACAATCTCATGTGTGTGTGTAAATATATTCTTTAAAATTAGTTAACATGTGACCCTTCCTTTTGAGACTGGACAAATAAATAGCAATCACAAAAGATTGCTTTTCTCTGTCTTTGAAACCGTTATCTGCAGGTAAATCTTGAACAAACTTGTCTGCATCAGACTGTTACAGCTACATTGCCTGGCTTCAATAGTGGATTTTTTTTTACTAGGCTTAGCATATTTTTGATAGCATAAAGCACTTCTTCAAGTTGCTGACCACGCTCTGTGCAAAATGTCTACCTCAAGGCTTTTTCTAAGCTAGAAATACAGAACACAGAGAAATATTTCACAACATATTGCATTAAATACATAGGATATTTTCTTTCTGAAAGAGGGATATTTTCTTTCCGACACTTATGAAAGATTCATTTGTGGTATAAGCTTTCCAAGCTGTCTGTTTTGCAGCAGGTCACAGATATGATACTGAGGAGGACCCTTAGGCCAGCAGAGTATCCAATTTTATTGCAAGAGGTTCTATTCAGATTTTACCAAAACAAAGCTGATTTTAAAATTACTCTCTTTGTTTGTTTGTGGTCAGAATATGTCAGCAGATAAAAAAAAAATAATGAGCATAAATATTTTGAGATAAATTCAATGGTTCAGTCAATAGTGAAACATACAAGGAAGTAATTAAGAGATGACAGAAGAAGGGAATATTTTTTACAAGCCATGTATAGCCCAGTGCATCAGGAATTTTGCCTCTTTATATCAAGAAAAAAGGGTGAATTTCATCCCTGAACCCTACCCTGTATCCGACACCATGGCTGTATAAACTTATTCCAAACACTGATGTATCATATAATCAAAAGACAGATTTCCTGGAGAAAGAAGGTGGGAGCAGGAAACTTCTCTTCTTTTTCGGTTTGTCAGCTGAAGCCATCTAATTTCTTCTGCTTCAGAAAAAAACATCCCTTACTGACAGAGAGCGGGTGTTATTCACTTAGCAAGAAGTGCCCACAGAATATTCCAGCCGCTAAGCAATAGGATCAGGTTGCTGCATTGCAGAGAATTTAACTTTTTTGTGAGTCATTGTAGCCCATATAACTTTGGTACAATATTGTTTTCTATGCCCCTTACAAAACACAAAGTATTTATTTAATTAGCAACACCACTCTTGTGTAAATTAATTGTGTGGCATGCTTATAAGTTTTGTATGAATTTTGAATTTTCTAACTTCTTACTGCTGGATTTTACAACTAATATTTTTCTTTCTCTTTTCAATTTTGAAGATTATGTAAACACTTTGTTTTTCATTTGTTCATCCTATTCTTTTAGAAATATTTTTTAAATTACATTTTAATATCTCAGCAAAAGTCCAAGGGGAAATCCTATACTTTGCATCCTTTTTTAAAGCAAGTCCACTCATTTTCTTGGATTTTCTTCAAAAGTCTGCCTTTCTGTTACCAAAAATTCTTTCAATCAGGGAATTTGACTAGATGTTAGAAGTGACGATTTTATTTCCCTTGTACAGAACTCTGACAAGCAGCAGAACATCATCATACTGATAAGCAAACTGGTATTGCTTAGTTGACCAGCAACTGCATTCTGCAAGCTTTTTTATTCTATTTAAGTCCCTGAATTTTTTTTTAATTTTTTTTTTGTTTTGTTTTGTTTTTGTTGGTTTTGTTTTTGTTTTTTTTTTTTTTTTTTTGTGGCTAGGGGGAAGTGTTGAGGGGCTTTATGTTTTTTTGTTAAACTGAAAGTCCTCTTTCAGTTTTTTGCTTTACATTTTCAAGAAAGACAGGAAATAGTCCACATTTTCCCTGCAATACACTTCTGAAAAATCTAAATTTAATTCCCTTTTTTTATTGTTCTGTCATGTTTAATCTTGAGAAGCCAAATACCTTAACTCTTGTCATATGTTTTAGCCACACTAATTGTACAAAATATGTGGCAAATTCATACTGAAACTAGATATTTTGAATAGTACAGCAGTTTATAAATCTGCGGCTAGGCATCTTAGTCATATAGTAAATCATAATGAGTCTCATAATTTTTATTCATGTTTTAAAATTCAAGAAAAATGCTCCAATGAGTCTGTTAAAGTATTTAATTTATATATGTTATAAATGAATTTTAGCCAATCGGATAGAGAGAACAAATTTTATTTTTCCATTTTAAAATCTATCTGGGACAGCCACGAAAACAACATTCGAATGTTGGGTGAAACAGACGACCGACAGCAGGGCTGCTATCTCGCACTGTTCCACCATTTGCTGGTGGTTGAGTCTGGGTTCTTATACTGTATTTTGTGCCTCCTGGCAGCAGAGGTATTGTGTTTTTCAAATTCAAACCCAGTCTTTTCACTTGATGATGAATCTTGAACAGATTTCCCAGTACTGGGCCACGTCTGAAAGGATTTTCTGGGAATCCTCTTTTGGGATGATGATGTCTTCAAATTCAGGGTCCACCCTCGAAATGGGTATCGATGGGTTGATGGTGGGTTGATGGTCCGGGTGCCCAAGATCTGACTAGCTAAAGGAGCTACATCCTGGCAAGCCACTCTTCTTTCTGGTGTAAATCAAGATGTTAATTCGTACACAAAGCATGTCTTGGTATTTGGAAAACGCCTGTCCCATTCCAGGAATCAAGGTTAGTCTTACATTCACAGGGTTACAAAAATAAACATTCTATCATCTACTACATTTACTATAACTTCTATGTTTAATTGCATGAATTTATAATCATATCTATCACATATATGTTGCCTGATTTTGGAAGAAGTATCTCAGTTGGATGCTTCACATAGACACACACCATCTGTCTCTCAAGTGACAGAAATTCTCCTGTGCAGTAGCCCTCACTGGGTATTTTGGAAACTATTCTATGTTTACAGAGGTGGGCGCATAGCAGTTTAGGCTGAGCACAAAAAGCAGCATGTGGCATAAAAAATGGGGAAATTATAGGATCCTTGAAAAGAAGATCACCATTTTTCCTGTTATTCAACACGCAGCAACTGTCTTTTGTTGCTAGTATTGACTTGCTAGGGAATGACCTATACCATTCTTGCTTTCTATGTTATAATTCTCTTAAAACTCCTCTGAGCTATGTCATTGCTGTATGACATTTTTAAGACAAGATGAAGATTTTATGGAGCTCTTGTGGGTATACACCCCACTGCCCCAAAAATATATATACTCTGGATGTATCCATATATACATAATGTGTATATAGACATACATAAGGTAATTTTATTATGGATTCAGCTGTTAGATTTGTACTCCTTGCTGACAATAGCTCTGTTTCCTTATCATGAATTTAGTAAATGTGTTTTGTATGTACTCTGGTCTCAGGTAGAGGGCTAACAGTAATATATATATACTAAATATACAGTCCCTAGACCTTTTGTGCATTACTGGGATCTTTTTTATCTTGTGAAGCAGCCATTTTTTTGCTCCTTGGAGATAAGAGTAATTTCATTCTGTTTCAGTTTAAAAGCTGCTGCACAGAGATGATCTAACTTCAGTTTCACTTGTTTTTAAAAATCTTCTAATTTCTTCAACAAAGTGACAAAATGAAGTAAACTTAATTGCTTATCTGACTCCCTTCATAGCCAATTTTTTAACAAGAGTGAGGAGGGGTGTTGGAGAAAAATCACCTACGTACACTTTAGAACAAATCTGTTATTTAAAACAAATTAGCAGTACATGTACCTTCCAAAATTTTTATTCCAATTTCTTCCTTTAGGGTGCAATTTCATGAATGATTTACCCAATTCAAATGTGGGTTGCAAATAATAGAAAAAGACAGCTCCATTCTTTTTCTCCTGCAACACGGGTACCTTTTTTTGCTATTTCACATCAGGTTAGGTTTTTTCATGGCTAGCTACCTCAAGCCATTCCCTCAATGTAACTTTTTAAGTAACCAATTATTTAAGAAAACACAGTTGTATTTACATCTAACCTGTTCCTGGGGAGCAATCCCATGTATGCTAACTTTTTTAGTCTCTACCTCTGCAATTTTCATCAAATTTCCTTAGACTCTAACATTTGAAGTTGTATTGTCATTAAGCCCGGAGCATTCAGCATAAATGCCTATTTTGATTTTCTGAAAAGGTTGATTTCCATTAAAATAGCCTTAAAGACTTTTAGTGACAAAGGAACAGCTTTCAACTTCAGTAAATTCTGCTGAATTTCTGGTCTTTCTCTTTTTTAATCTCAAAGCAGCAATTTTTGCATGTGGTAATCAAAATTTCATAGCCATATTATGCAATCTTACTTATGCCTTTAATATTATATTGTTCAACTTTTAACTGCTCTCATAGCACTACAGTTTTCTACATTTTATGAGTATCTCAAAACTTTAAAAAGTTTTTTTTCAGTGTTTCTTTTGTCTTTCTCTTCACTAAAGAATGACCAAATCAGTCTTGGTCACTCTTGTGATTTTAGCATTACCCTTTTTTCAGAGAGTCCATTGCTGACCTATGGCCACATGGCACTCCCTGTTCTATTTAACTGTGTCATCTTTATTTAATAAGGTGTTGTACTCTGTCCACATTCTTGTGATGGTTTTTCAGGTGCACAACCAATTATGACTGAATAGGAATTAAGTATCCTTGCTGTCTGCTGTGTCTTTGAAGTTGTATTGCCTCTTCAAGGCACACTGATGCTGTAACTTTTATTTCTATTTTGTTTTTGGGATTTAAAAAACAAAAAGAAATGTCTAAATGACAACTGTTTTGGTCTTCTTTCTGTATTTTTCCTGGTCTTCCCACTTGCTTTTAAAAATGCTTCATCTGAGAATGCTATTCATTATACTTATTTTCTTTACTGACCTTAATCCATCTTGATTTTTTCCCCCTACTATAAGCTTCTGCAACATGAAATTTATTTCTTTTCGTTTTCTTCATTTTTAATAAAATTTGCAGCTTATAATTCTTTTTCCACTTAGTGAGTCTTGCTCTAAACCCTAAGGAGGTCCTTTGGTTAACATTCCTCTAGGGAACCACTGGTCTTGACACAATTCAGTTCATTAAGGGAAATACTCCAAGTTCTTCATGAACTATAAGAGAAAAAAATCTGTAAAACAAACCATCCCAAGAACCACACTACAAATCATGCCAATGAAATCTTGGCTTCTCCTGGCAGTTTCATCCCTCCTAAGTGTTAAAATTTGCTGAACTTCCTATCTGCCCTATTTTGGGATCAGAAGTGCCACTTGTGGAGATTTATTCATATAGACTGAGAGGCAGCAAAACATACACGTGGTAAACAGCTGGCTAAAAAAAGAGCCAGCATGTAGAGGGCAGTCTCCCTAGGGAAGAAGAGAACCCTACAAAAATGCCTTGGGAAACCCCATTCTCGTGCCATAAGGAGGAGGCTTATTGACATGCTTTCTATGCAACTTGTTACTAGAAAGTTCTCTGTTCTCTGTGTTACCATTGGTTATTTTTGGTGCAAGAATTTTAATATTCTTAATTGTTGTCCCCCATTGGACCCTTCCCTCAGACCATACTTTAACTCCCCACCCACAGCAGGGTGCATAAATACCCCTCTCTGCCCCTGGACTCCGCCTTTGGACTGGTGCCTTTTGCCCCTTGTTACTGCCTTGATCCAGCTCACTCCAATACAGTGGATGCCTTATTGTTTGTTATTTTTGTATTATTAAAGTTACTTTTCAGACAACGGATCGAAGCTGTCTCTCTCTCCATTCAAGTCGCCATCGGACTGAGTCCCAAGGAAACTCAAAAGGAATCTGATATCCTGGGCCAGACCCCAGAAAGTTTCACCAGCACATCTATCCAGCTAGCAGCTTGAATTCATATTGTTGGCCGCAACACCCTTTGTATTCAGTGTGCATTCACACATTATACTACACATTTGCTAGCTGGCTACAGCACTTACGTACATATTTTGCGTGTAATCATTGTGCTAGAGTCATGTTTATTTGTTCATGCAAAGACTCTAGTCTCTGTGTGAAACCGTTACAGATTACTTATATAATCCGTTATAGTTGCAATGTATTCTTGCAATGTTTGATTGCCAAAATGTGTCTTCCTTTTCCTTTTAGCCTGGCAGCATCAGTATTGCTTAGTATTATTCAGAAGAAGTACAGAACCTCAGCTGAAGTTGACAAATAGAAAAAAAGTTTAAAACTTAGTAAGTTGCAAATGATAAAACTGATTTTTTTGATTTCATGTTTATTCTGGGCCAACTGTCATTTGAAGAGATGTAAGGGAGCTTGAACTGAGGAATTAACTTATCCTTTGTCTAGAGTCCAAAGAAGTCTTATAATACTTGTTTCTTTTAAACATTCAGATCTTCATAAAAAATAAAATAAAGCTCAACCTGTTACCAGAAGAGAGTAGCTTGTCTTTGAAAATGCTTTTTTTTTTAAGAAAGGGAACACCAAAATACATATTTTTTAATTTCTTCATAAACATAAAATTATAGACACTAATAATTAATTTACACCAAAACCTGATTTGTGCAATATATTCCTATTAAATTTTTTGACAGAATTTATGTAACAAAATTTCCAATTAAGAAATTCAAAATACAGCATGGTATATGCCATTGAAATGACTAATAACTGAGACAATTTGAAAAAAAAGTTTTAATTCAGACATTTTTTCACAAAGTAAGGAAGTTATTATTAAATTATTGGAAGTTTTTGGTTTGTTTTTTTTTTTTTGCTACCCCAGGTAATTCATTTTTGAATACATGGGAGACTATGGGTTACGAGGTAAACTACCATAGCTTAAATACTCAATTTATGGCATGGGAATGGAAATTATTTAAGCTGAATTAGTTCAGCTTAAATATTTAGTTTGTGGCATGGGAATGGAAAGGTACAGTCACAATTTAGATTACAAATAGGTAGATATTTTATTTATAAGTTCTTTTGTCTAAATTCTAGCTTTTATGAAGAAAAAGCCCCAACTTTGGTAGAAGCTTTTTTCCTTAAAATGCCCAGCAAGCTGAAAATGTGCAATTTAAAATACTTATGTCTTAAGGATAAAATGATTCATTCTCTAAAATTACAAAACATGTCTAAATTTAACTAATAGATTGTAGGATAACAGAAGAATATTATTATTTGTTGAAAGAATGTATAACACTGTAGAGTACAGGACAGGAAAAATGTAGTTCATGGAAAGAGAGTTTCTTTCTACTTTTAATGAGTAGCCAGTGTGTGCAGAGATCCACAGCAAAATTGACTTTTCTGCTAAAAACCCCTGTATTCTTTGTTCCCAAGCATCCTCTCTATGTCTATTTTTACTCACATTGCACAACAATGATACTCTGAACTCCCTTGGGACTGGTTAACACCTGTGTCTTGCTGCTGATTCTCAAAAGCCTTTCTAAAATATGTTCTCTTTTTTTCTCACAAAAACCACACTTTTTGTCTTCACTCAATTGAAACAATAAACATAATATTTCAACCTAAGAAAATTATATTCAATTGAGTTCTCTCAAGAGGGAAAAACTGTTGTCATTTCACCTCCCATTGCTTGCTAAGTTACCTTTGCATTCATTCATACTCACTTAGAAGCAGAATATAATTCGAATGTGGGGAATTATTATTTCTTTTCCTGTGTAGTTACATAAGGGTAGCTGATATATTTTAGATTTTGCCTTAATCTGGATTATTGTGAAATGTAGAAAGATTTTTTAAGATGCTGATTTATATGTCAGATGGTTGTGCTTGAATAGCACAAGCACAACTTCAACAACAATAAGGTGAAAGAGAAAGAAGGTGGACTGAAAGAATCTGATATCATGGCTAAAAAGAGAATATATTAATCAAATTATTTACCATCTGGGGAAAAATAGAGAAGTTTACTTTTTGTTTTCTTCCTCTTCTAGTGTCATATTTATAAGGAAAAAACAATGCCTTCAGTTTCATGCAAACAAAATCCTGGGTATTCAGGTGGTATCAGTTTCTACAGGACTTTTGACTGTGAGTCTTTGCAGTAATACCCATTTTCTCTTAGATGATTTGAAATTATTTGAAAATGTTAGTAATCATTTAGAAGTCCCTGGTTTCAGGACAGATGTGGGACAAATGGGAATGATTCTGTATTATGTCTATATAACTCAAGGAAAGCCACTGGAAAAATTTTGGGATGCTACATTGATCTGCCCTATCCTGGTTCTGATGAGACTGGGAGACTCAGCATGACTGAGAGCTGGGGTCTGATGTAGGAACCTCTGGTAGTTTAACCACAGGCAGCCACCAGGCCCCTGCAGCCACTCGCTCACTCCCCCACCAGCAGGATTGGAGAGGAAATTGGAAGAGTAAAAGGCAAAGAACTCATGGGCTGATACAAGGATAGACTAATAGGGAAAGCAAAAGATATGCATAGAAGCAAAGCAAAACAAGGAATTATTTCACTGTTTCCCATGGGCACGTGTTCAGCCATCTCCAGGAGAGGAGTGCCTCATCACGTGTAACAGTGACTTGGCATGACAAAGACCACCACTCCAAATGGTCCCCTCTTCCTCCTTCTCTCTCCCACTTCATATACAGAGCATAGCATGATGTCATATGATGTGGAAAATCCCTTTGGTCAGTTTGGATTGCCTGTCCTGGCTGTGTCTCCTCCCAGTCTCTCATGCACCTCCAGCTTCCTTGTCCACATGGTAGTACAAAACTCAGAAAAGGCCTTGGATCTATGCAAGCAAAACATCTCTATATTTATCAAACCTGTGTTTGGCATGACTCCAAAACTCAGCCCTATACCAACCATTGGGAAGAAAATAAACTCTACACCAACCAAAGCCAGGAGAGAACCCAAAAGCTTCAATCCTGCAAATGGTAAAAAGGGCAGTGCAAGAGCTTGTAGAAGACCAAATTATACTTCCTCTGAACTATGAGGAAAGCTGGATCAATTATTTTTTGCCTAATCCAAGTGTGTACTCCAACCATGTAACTGACTGGCATGACATAAGACAGGACATGTGTCAGGCTAGTTGAACAAGCCATGGTATTCAAAGAAAATGAAGCCTATAATTTTAGGCTTCTATAATTTCTACAAACAGATTATTTTGATAAAGTTTCCTGCCATCCTTTTAGGATCCTAATTTCCACCAGTTTAAGATGGCATAAGCCACTTTTTGAAGTTGCCTACCATTTTTATTTGTCTCAAAGAACAGCTTTACAATGTGGCAGTTTCCAATCTGTTGTAGATTGCAAAACTTGTGTGCATTTCTGTTTTTTCCTGAAACAACATGAGCTCTCTTGAGCATCTAATTTAGCATCTGAAAGGCTGCTCTTTTTTATTGTTATTTCTTTCTTACCGGAAAGACTCTGCATGCTACGAGTCATTATGCCTTCAAGACAAAGAACTTGTTCTAATAGCACAGACTTTTTAATATTAAGCTTTGTCTTGCTCTTTTTTAGAGTTTAGGAAAACACTCAGCTATTTTTTCAAAGAACAAAAGAGGAAGAAAAAATGGGTGGGCTAAAATAATTAATCCTAGTTCAAAACATTTGAATATGTAAGAGCTCACAGAAGCCACATTTGACAAAAATAGGTACTTAGATGCTGATTCATTCAGTTAAATGGAGAACTGTCCATCAGACTGGCACTTTTTTTGTGTAGTAAAATAAAATATAACATGATGACAGGAAATTAAAGTAAAATTAGTTTGATAATAGACAGCAAAATCTTTTTCTTCTCTTAAAAAAAAGGGAAGAAAAAAAAAGTGACATACAGTTTAGGCAAAAGATGAATATTACCAGTCTTCTTTGACAAACACTTTTAATAAAGTAACTTGCATCTCTGTCTTGTGGTATGTCATTTTCTTATTTACTCCTGGCCTACTTGACAAAGAAATGACAGCAAGGTACCAAAGTAATCTAGAAGTTTCAATACTACACAGAAGAGGACATCAGAGCAGTATTATCAAATATAGCTATGAAAAACCCATGAATACATAATAAAAAACATTTTTTGAGAATATTGGATTTTTGAGCATCTATTTCTTCATGAAGACAAATGTTGGCATGGAGATGTTCTTTACCTAAGAATTTCTGTCTCAGAGGGATAGAAATCTCAGTGCTTTTCCTTGTTCATTCAAAAAAAAAAAAAAAAAGACAAGCCTGTGGTGTTTCAGATTCAAACGGAAACAAGTTTTACATTCAATTAAGTTTGACATTTTAAGGGTCAAAAGTGAATTTAGCTCAAGTCAAATGAAATACAGGAAAGATTTTAAATCCACATAGTAACCCTAAGTTCTTTACTTCTTCACAACTGTTGCCTGGACATTCTCTGCATCAGACAACATGCACACTTCTTCTGGAGCTTTTGAGGGGTTTCTCCAACTGGTTGGTTGGGTTTTTTTTCCCCACCATCATGGTTTTCCTCTTTCTCTGAGGACATAAACAGAGTTGCAAATCTGTAGCTGTTGTACCAGTCAATGTGCATCAAGCACTCACCATTCAATGTGGAGAGAACATGGGGTTTCCACAACAGCTGTGAGCAGAAAAAAATCTGGTAAAGCAAAAGATAGCATGGAGTTAGAAATATTTCTGTGATTAGTGGCTGGGTGTGTGAAAGGCTCAGAACTCCAGGTAATTTCAGACACTTGCACTTAGGGCCCGCAGTTTTATTCCAGCAGTTGAACTGATTTGCCTGTCACTGACTCATTCCAGGTTACTGATCTGTCCATCTTTTCTTTTTTCATAACTATCG
Source organism: Trochalopteron elliotii (assembly GCA_024734555.1). Taxonomy (NCBI): domain Eukaryota; kingdom Metazoa; phylum Chordata; class Aves; order Passeriformes; family Leiothrichidae; genus Trochalopteron; species Trochalopteron elliotii. Next base: position 2,090,606 of record JANPWX010000043.1, read on the forward strand.
AACTGATGTGTAAAGCAAAACATCTTTGTGCTGTCAGTTTGTTTCTCTTTCCCATTTTCACTGGAATTTGCTTATTCACTGGGTACTAAAATAACACCTGGAAATGCAAGGTGACAAAATGAATTCATATAGGTTTTCATAAAAAAACTAAAACATATCTTTAGGGGTTCTTTTACCTGAAACACGGGCTAATGGTATTCTCAAGGATAAGAAAATAAGTACAAAAACTAGCCTTACTCAGCCAAATATGGGGAGGTTTAATGAGTCATCCAATTTCTCTTTGCCTCCAGACAGCATTGATTTAACATATCTTCCTTCCTTAATGAATGAACATAAAGTATAACACCTGTGTTTCCTTAGCATTTTGACACTTTGTTCCTCTTCAGCACTCAACTCAGAGCCATGCTGTGTCTGTTCTTTCAAGAGACTGCAGTCCAAAACCTCATTGCCTGGTGTACATCTGCCATCAATATCCTTTCAAAATGCATGGTTTACAATTGCAGTTTGCTGTGTTTAAATATCATCTGCATTCAGTGATTCAATGAATGCCTGTACACACACACAAAAAGGGAAAAGAGTTTATATATGCCAAGAGCTTTTGTTGTTGTATTTGGCTTTTTTTTTTCACTGTATGTGAATTACTGACCTCAGATGACCCACCCTCTAGGTGATAACTCTTTATTTACAAAGTATTTAAGTGCTGTTTCCCAACAACATATTTATAATTTCCTTCTTTCTTTCACAAATATCAGGCAATGTACTTTCTAAGATTTCTCTGTAGCAAAGCAGTTTTTATTAGTAGTGATTGTATCCAGTGTTCTAACAGCAGTTAATTTCCCTCAACAGTCACGTGAGTATATACAGTCTCATATAAATCAAGATAATTGTTTTCTTGCAATTTATAACAGAAATAAGTTGGAAAACAAGACAGCAGAGGAAAAGCCAATAGATTTTTAGAAGCTCTGCCATCTGTTCTACTATAAATTGAATCCAATTATCTGGAAAATGTGTGTCTATAAGTAAAATGTATGCATATGTGAATAGAGGCATTCAGAACTGAAGTCTACTTATAAGCAACTGTGGCCCGTGCGTATTAATTGTTCAGTTTTATGACATGTGAAAGTCTACAACATGATAGCAAAGGCAACAACAACCAGAAAAGCCATCCTCTATTACTTACTAATTTCTGGTTTTAAACCAGTACACTTTTTTCTTACTATCATGGGGCATCAAATTAAAATGGGAACAGAGAAAAAGTGGGCTATTAGATAACAAACATAATAGACAACTTGCTTGGCAAAAGAAAATTGGAATATTTTGGAAGATAATACCTTGGAAGAAATACAGCTATTGTCTGTGAATATTATGGGGAGTAAATGCTGGAGAATTAATAATTAAGGCTAAAAGGTAATCACGGGGCCAGAACTGATGAATGTAAGCGAAGCAGACAGTAATTCAGAAGAGGAAGTGTCCATTGCCAGGCTGGACAGGGCTCTGACCAACCTGTTCTAGTGGAAAGTGTCCCTTCCTATGGAAGGGGGTTGGAATTAGATGATCTTTAAGGTTCCCTCCAACACAAACCATTCTATGATTCTGTGATTATGTGATTCTGTGATTCTATGATTCTATGATATATATCCTAGAGAAGAGTAAGCTTCTGGAACAGTTTTCTAAAAGCAGTGGAGACAAAAATACAGCTTGTTTTAAAACTGAATCTTGATGCATTTATGGGAAGGATCATATGACAGTTTCCTTTTATAGAAGGAGTTTGGAGCTGATGATTTAGCAAATCCCTTCAACTCTTCCGGTGTTTTTCATGATATTTTTTATGCTGTGGTTTTCAACACTGCAGATTGCCATCTGAATCACTTCATATATTTGTCTTTACAGCAATTAAATTTTTTTTTTCATTCTAGAAGAGAAAGGCTGATAATCAAGAATTTATTTCACAACAAACCTTTGAAAAATGCATCACAACAATTAATTTTACTTGTTTTCTTTCCCTTTAAAAAATGAAAAACTGATAATAATTTATTTTTATGTATTATGTATCTACATCAGTTACACTCAATTGTATCTGGAGTCCTGGGAATTAGTCTGACAATCATATTACACTTTACAGCCATTTCCTAGGTTACGAAAGAGCCACATTCATGCAATACAGCCACTAGAAAATTTTTGTTTTCCCTAGTGACTTCTCTTTTATTTTTCAGCTCTTCCATATGCTCTAAACTTTTTGTAATGATAGACAGATGTGAAGTGCATTAATGAGCTGTGAGCAAGAAAAAGAACAAGGGAGACTGAAATGTCATGAAACATGAAAGGGACAGAGTCCAATCTGGGCATAAAAACAGCATCTGTGAAAAACAATCAGTCAAAATTTGAATGCTAGTTGGAATTCACTTTTATTTGCAAGAGAAAGAACTGGTAGTAAAAGTTTTATCATATTTATTTAATATGTCAGTTCATTGAAATCTTTCTTTACATGGAGAGTGGAGCTCCTGAAGAGAAAACATCTTTAAGACATGAGAAAAAGAGGCCCACCAGAAACTTAGTCTAAAACAAAGGGAAAGAATTACAATGGCAGGACTGTGGGTGATCGAGAGCATACTTTTTTTATTTACTGTGATTTTACCCTTCAAAACTCTGCTTGTTTATTCATGTGCTCTATTGATTTGTCTCTTTTTGGAAATGTGGAAAAATTTGGACTTGAGGATTATTTGAAAAGGTCATTGATATCTTCTTTTTTTGGCTTTCACAAAAAAATTGAAAGTTTTTGTCTCCTTTTACTTTTGAAAAGGTTTTTTTTCCTTTGAAAGTTGAGGTCATCGACCCCAGTGCTGTGGAAATGGTCAGTCTTCCAGTTTTGTTCCTCTAGTTGAAGAATATTGTTGGGATGACTGATGAGTAATTTTCCAAACCTCCAATAGTAAGAGAGCAGAGGGATGGTCATCTTTCTAGGAGGACAAATGGAGGACGGTAAGTTTACTTCAGTTTTTTCCCAAGTTGAAGCAATTGAAGGGCACAGGAGTTGAGGATATCTGGGGCAGCAGCAAGGCATGACTTGTTCAAGTTGACTGCCTACTGTTTGGTAGTGGGGAAGACCAGAGGTTAGAAGGAATTTCTGAGGCAAGAGGCATTTTTGTGTTCTGCAGTTGGCTATTATACCTACTTGGGCTGGCAGACTTTTACTGTTGGCAGCAGTAAGATGCAGATGCTCATTCTGGATATTAGTATTGATGATCATTGTCCATTTTCCTTCTGTATATGTGCTGAAACTTCAAGTAAATGACAGAAAAACAGCATATATTGTGTTTATAGGACAGTCTGTATACACCTTTTTATTATTATGTATTTGTATTTCTGTCAAATAAACAAAATACCTCTTGTGGGAATGTGAAGATCTTCACTGGCCTCCCATACACATTCAGAAACATCACATTTTATCTTCATTTCATCCTTTTTTAGAGGATTAAAATGGGTTCTTGCCACCATCCAGGTGGCAGTGCTGAACCATTTTTAACAGTTCAGTAAAGTCAATACATTCACATTTACAAACTTCAAGGAAATGACAGAATGCAATACCATTAATGTACAATATTTGAAGTGGAGGTGGCCAAAATTCTGTGTTTTCTTCACTAGGTACATGATGATAGGAGGCTTTCACTGTTACTTGTCTTAGTGTGAACAGCAATGAAGTCACATGACGTGGGAGAACATGTCAAGCAAGATAACAACTTCCTACCTCACACAAGCCAATAATAGTTCAGGAGAGAGAGAAGAGAGGAGTTTGTTTTGAGCTGCTTCACCACCCTGCAGGAAATGACTGTAATCAAAATTGCTTCTTTATCTATCACTTCTTTCTCTTCCTTATTAAGCTTTGGGAAACATTCAAATTAATTCTGAAGTATTTTTTCCCTCATTGAGAATGGGATCTCCTTGCAGGTATTTTTCAAACTTTTTTTTTGTTCTTGATAAAAAAAGGCTTTTCCATCAGATGTGTTTACTTCTCTTCAAAACACACTCAGCTAACAAATGCCAGTGATTTGGTATGGTTACAGTTTTACTGAAGAGATAGAGGGCATTTTCACATCCTTGGATTGTGTGCTCTGGACATGACTTATGCATACCAAAATGAAACCTGGGAACACAGCATCCTTCCTAGTGCCTTGTTTTCTGCTGAAAGATACTCCTGTCTGCAGAGTGGTGATGCTCATGACAGTGCACTCACCCTGTCACAAGAAGCAGCTGTCAGGACTGAACTTGCATTGCCAAGTCCACCTAGCTGACAGATTGTAAACAGGCAAATAAGTCCTGCTTACTTGATCTCCCTACTGTTTTTTCAGTAAACTGAAGAGAAGAAAATGTAACAGATGAAAGTAGGTAGAGAGAGCTATGAGAAGAACTGCTGTCACATGCAATTCTCACGTCCCATGTCATATGGGATTGTTCCTGTGGAGAGCATGGGGGAAACTGAAAAGGAGGTGTGGTCAGCAGAATTAGTCTCTCACACAAGACTGAGCATAGTTATCATATAAATGGATTGGGTTGGAAGGAACATCTTGTACAACATCTTGTACAACAATCCCCCTGTGATGGGCAGAGACATCATCCAAAGACCAATGGCCTACCTGGCCATGAACCTTTCCAGGGATGAGGAATCCACAACTTTTCTGGGGAACCTGTTCTAATGTATCACCACCCTCATGGTAAAAAATAAATTCCTTATGTCCAGTCTAAACCTGCCATTTTTTAAAAACCATTGTCCCTTGCATATTGCAACAGGCCCTACTGAACAGTATATCTCCACCTCTCTTTTAAGCCCTCTTTAAATATTGAAAGACTTCACTAAGGTCTCCCTGGAGCCTACTCCAAGCTGAACATCACTATTTCAGCTTTTCTTCATAGGAGATCTGCTCCAGCCATCTGATCATCTTTTTGGCCCTGCTGTGGGCTTGCTTCAACAAATCCATGGCTTTCCTCTGCAGGTGACCCCAGAGCTGGATGCAGCACTCCAGGTGGGATCTTACAAGGGCAGTGTAGAGGGGAGAATCACACAAAAGGAGATGTGAGAATTGCATGTGAAGGCAGGTTTGATTGATGAGACCAAATAAAGTGTTGCTCTTTTCCAAATTCACATATAATGAGACAAATATAGTAAAAAAATTTAGGAAGGTGGTATTCAAGAAGATACTTTGGGAACAGGAAGCAGAACAGAATTACAAGCCTCGCATGGAATTCCTGTCAATTCAGCAATGACTTCCTTATGAGATCCTTACAGTATGGACAGACACTCTTACTAATTGAAGTCAGTTTCCAGTTTTGAACGCAAGACTAACCCAGAACTCTCATCTTTTCTGTGTGCAGGCAGTGCAATGCTGCTGGTTCTGTCAACGTTCTACACTACACTTCTGTGCTGAAGTCCAAGCTCTGAAGTGGTATGGGGTTAATATTTTGATCCAATCTGCAAGATTTCATTCCTGTTAAAATCAAGCCTGAGAAGATACCATTGTGATGACATTAGATTATGTCAAAAGAGATGAGAACTAGTTTATATTTTTCACAGCAGGTGTAATGACTGACATATTCTTGCATATAGAGAAGCTGGCAGACATTGCCCTTTGCTACAGCAGACTTTTTTCTGAAATTGGACTTCTTCCTTCATGTCAGACTGTTGGTGTCATGGCATGATTTTCAGGAACTTCTCAATCATTTGACTGATATTTAGATTTGATATTAAAGATTGTTCTATTGATCGTAATGACATCTATGACTAATGGCAATTTCAGTTTTCTGGTGTAAGCCAGTGGTTTTTTTCTTTCACGAAACATAAGACTTGGTACAAAAGCTGTGAATAATTTTTTTTGAGGGCTTTGAAGCATGGCATGAATGTCCTGCATACAAATTTCAAAATTCTTATCTACCTTTTGAATAAGTAAGGTTTGAAAATGAAACAGTCCTTTAAGAGACCAGTGAAATATTGATTCACACCGTAAGGAATATTTCTTCTTTGTATCACTGTATTTTGAGGACAACTAGAAAAATTGATTATTTATTTTCTCTGTGATATAGTGCTTGATTTTAGAGTCAAGACATCCAGCTACTGCCATAAATATTAAAATCTGAATAAATGTTTCCATTATAAAATTTAGTTTATTTCTTACTTGATTCATTATTTTCAATGTACTCATTTAACATGGTAATTTGGGGACAAATGTCACCACATGAATAAATTAGAAGAAGAAAAGGTACCACAGATATAACATGTTTAATCAACTAACAGTTTGAAATCTAAGGAACCATAAAGAGGTGTTACAAAAAATAATCTAGAAAGAAACAACACTATTGAAACCACACTGTGCCTAACTATCACTGACTTTAACCAAGGATTGAAAAACTTGGACAATCACAAAGTAGGGCTAGATTGAACTAAGAATTGTAGTCAGTTTTGCTGGGCAAGACTTTCAATAAAAGCAAAAATGTACATGTAAGAAAGATTTCAGTGGAAGATTCTTTATGATTCCATTCTGGATTGCATAAGTTGGATGAAAGTGTGTTTAGTAGTGATATTTGTATTACTGCCAGTTGGCGAATGTTTTTAATTTTGGATTGTTTATATTTAGCTTGAATAATTATTTAAAAATTTCCTGTAAATACTGTGAAACATTCAAAGAGAGTGCAGGAAAAAAAACCCAACTCTGGCAATATTAGAATGAATTGACACAATGAGATAACAATACAAGCTGGTTTTGTCTTACATTAGTGAGTTATTGCCCTGAAACTAAAAAGAAAAAAAATCAGGAGCTAAGTCTAAAAATATGTTAGTGGCATGGAAGCGCATTCTTGATTGGATTTGAAACATGATAGGCTAACTAGTAAGACATCATTTTTATCACAATATACCGGACAAAGATATTCAGTAAATTGTAGTCCTTGTCATATTTCAGTTAAGTATATTTTCATACCTCATGCTCCCTTAGTGTGCCTTTGACTGGTGTTGACAAGTGACTAACAAACTGATTCTGGAGGTGTTTATGTGTGCACAAATAGAAAAGAAAAAAAAGCCCAAAACAAAACAACCAAAATTAAAATTAAAACAACAACAACCAAAATCCAAACAAGTTTGATGCAAAAAATGCCTACCAGAAAAGGAGTTTATGTAAGACTTGATAAGAACAGTAAGCAGTGAGTTTGATTCCTTTCAGTCTTCCATTTGTTTCTCTGTTTGCTCTAAAGCATTTAAGTGTTATTTTCTATTTTGTTTGTGAGACTGAAATTAATTCAATGGTCAAATTGATTTTATTAGTTACCACAGGATAACCTACAACAAACTGTGCCATTTGTTTGTCTGTAACTTGCAGGTTGTTATCCAGTAGTGTTAGTGATGTAATTCTGGATAATTAATCTTCCATTTCAAAGTCACTGAAGTTACTTACATTTATCATGGGACTAAAGATCATGCCCAAGTGTGACTATAAAACTGCCACCTCGAGTGGCCCATATTTTTGTCCAAACCCTTGTATTCCTGAATCAATTTATAAACAACACTTTCATCTTGCAATCACATAGCCATATTTTGAATGACAGTTACTTTAAAATTTTATGTCAGTATCGAAAATAGAAGGATTAGTAGCCCTTTATGAACTTCTGCATTTCTTTCTTGTTGAAGTTGCATTTTTTATTTATTATGTTTTGAGAAAAGATGGGGTCTTAAAAAAACCCCATGTTCTGAACAGTATATGGCAAATACATTGAGCCAAACCATAATGTTGGAAGTATCTAACAACATAAAATATCTTCTAGTCAGTACTTCCTGGATCCCCCATCTCTCAAGGACATCCCCAATATAGATTACTCTTTCTACTGGGAGTAGAGGTGTTGGAAAAAACCTTTTAGTTTACTGAAGGTCTTGATATAGGAGAATAAGATCACCATAAGAAGCAGGAAGCTGCTTACTGTAGCTAATCTGTCACATATTAACAGCAATTGTTTCCTAGTATAAGAGGTTTGTAGTGAAAGAAAATCTAGGTGAAATACTGTGAATTAAATTAAAGACACAAGGTCAAATTTGTGTTGGTAAAAGAGTTTCTTCAGCCAGATCTTAAGGAATGCTACTTTGTGAATAGATTTTTGCAATTTCTTTTTATTTCTCAGTATTAGCCTTCTACTCACAAAAATGAGATAACTGTAGCCTGAAGAAGAAATTTAGCCAAGACAAGTTCTGAAGAGATTCAGAATTAATAATCTTCTCAAAATGTAATGCTTCATTCTTGTGAAATTTGTGCTCTACTGGTATCTGAAAACTTCTTAAAGAGCAATTATTTTTTCATTGTTGATCAGACTTTCCTCAGAGCAGCTTGAATAGTAACCTAAAATGAAATTAAACTAAAAACTCAGCAAATCACTGTTCTGCCATTATGTTGTTCTTTCTTTAAGTGTATTTCAGAAACTATAGATTTTGTGTCTAAAAATTCTGTAAACAAGAAGTGATTGATGCCACACACTAAACACTACTGTGAATTTTACTCAGCCTTGTTAAGAATGTGTTGATAACAATGGACAACTCCCACAAGAAAAGGTCTTCAAAAGAAATATTGAGAAAGAGCCAAGGGGTTTTTGATGTTTTTAAATATGTAAATAGACAGACAATCAAATGGCTAAAGAATATACCTGGAAAAGATTGAAAATGAGCCCTAAGAGCACAGTTCTCAGCTCCAGTATGAAGAAGTGTTCGAGCTGCATCTGCACAATGCTGCAGCCCCAGAAAGAGAAATGCAAGAAGTGCAAATCACAGAGTTGTATCAGCCTGGATTTATCACTGAGCTAGTGGTTCCACATAGAAACAGGGATAAAAAGCTTGGGCTTGGCTTTACAGTGACAAGGTTTGGTTGATTTCACAACCTCAGCAAAGACCTTTTCAATCATCTGTCAACTGGGCAATCTGATCATCAGGAGACACCTGTCCTTGGTATCTCTCCACCCTTTACATGTTCCTAAGACAAGTGAAGGCAGAATGGGGAAGCAATAACCTCCCCAGACTAGGAATTTCCTAGATGAAGCACAAAATTGTTGCTGCAAATAGTAATGAAATTAAGAAATAATAAGGAAAAATAATTTAATTTTTTTATCAAAATGGATTTAAGAGCTTCTTTTAAGTGCTGCTGAATATACTGGAATTTTTTAGCTGCTTGTCTCTAAAAGAGTGTTCTGGTAAATAAGGTATTAATATCTATTTTGAGAATAATTTTGATAATACTGAAAAAACTAAAAATACTTGCAATGCTTCAAAAGGAAATAACAAAGTCATTCTGAAATTTTTCACTTTCAGAAAATACAATCAATTTTTGAAGCTAAAATAGACATCTAGCAGTAAGGACTACTCATATTTCAAGAGGTTACCAAAATAGATATTGTATTTTCTGATATGATTAATATTCAAAGAAAAAGAAATCGCATGAGATCAAATCAACTGTATAAGTAAGACTTTAATTTTCAGCAATTTTTGTTAGATTTCATTTAAAAGTTATTACCACCAAGTCCTTTGAATATCTTATACCTACTAAAATCTTAAGTATGGATTCTTTTTCATTCTTATTAAGTCCCCAAATACCATGTCATTTGCAGTGTGGTGAGTCAGGCTGTGTCATTCATACAGACATGAAAGCTTACTTTGTGATATTTGTAATGAACACTATGTTTTGTCTGGGGGGTTGAGCATTGTATTGCCTGCTCTCAGTGGCCATGGGAGGTCAGGGAGTGTTTCTGAGTTCAGAGGTTCAGGGAATGCCTCAGCCTCATCCCAGCTCCATCTCGAGGAATTTATCCAAATATGTGCTGTGATGCTTGCTGCCACACATAAGATGTCTGGGTTTCTATATGAAAAAAATCTGATCCATAATCTGGGCATTTAAGGGCACCAGTCACAAAGTTCACATATAAGCCACTTCTATGAAATCATGAAAAAATCACTGTGTTATGCTCATTTAGAGACATTTTAAAGACAAATAATAGTACTTCCCTACATTTACTGTTAAAATCTAAAAGAGCTAAATTTAGGTAAAATTAACATTAAAAATTTAGATTTTTTTTCTAGTAGCCCCTTTCCATCATTACTTCATTGAGAAGTCAAATATTACTTCACATGTTTCCTCCTGACCAAACTTCTAAGTAACTTTTAAAATTAATTTCCTTTACTTTGCACAGGGAGGCGAGCTATAGAAATGCTATGAGTTTTTAACTAGTAATAAATTCAGGCATATTTGTTTACTATTTGAATAAAAAATCTCCAAGTTACAGAACATTCAGTATGAAATATTTTCAGTGGTATCCATCCTTGGCATTTCTTTCTCAGTATTTTTGCTCAAGCATGTCTAGCCTGTTGACATTCAGCTGTTATTCTCTAATTTTCTCAGGTATAAAATAAAATGTGTTTATTTAAATACTGTATTGCCAGAAAAATGGGATTTTTTTTTCATCACTGCCTTCACCAACACTTGCATCAAAAATAGCTTCACCATTATCAGTTCCATATTTTAATGCCTTCTGTGAAATTATATGTAATAGGAGCAAAGTACTTTTAATACAGCTTTTCCTGTAAATTCAGCTAAGTTGTATCAACTGAAAAATCTTGAGTAAAAGCTTGTCTGTGACATAAGCTACTGTACTAAAACAGCCTAGGCAGAAATTAATTTATACTTACAGAATAGGGCATAAACACATTACTTTATAAACCTCACAGTATCTCAAATTAGAGGCTTGCCACCAAGTTTCTCAATAGGGAAAAACTATTGTCATTTCACCTCTCATTGCCTACTAAGGTACCTTTGCTACTATTCATTTATACTCACTTAGAAGCAGAATACAATTCAAACGTGGGGAATTATTTATATTTCTTTTCCCGCGTAGGGCTCTCTTTTGAAACTACACCTCACATGCTTTCAAAAAGTAACTTGAAAACTTAAAGTTAATTTAAAGCCAACAAGATTTACTGTACTATCAATTAAAATAATTGCTAGTCTACTTCAACTTTACTCTCAACACTGTAAATTTTGGTTAATCATGAAAATTTTGGCAGTTAAGGTTGGAGCTTGTTTCTGAAGTAATTTCTTTCTAGCCTTTTTTGTCATTCATGTTAGAAATAATTGCTGTACAACTATATACCTGGAGTTCAAAAAATATACCTGTTGCATTAAAAATGCATGAGAAAGATTATTGCTTGGTGCCATCTTGAAACTTGCAAAAAAATAGGCCACTTTTATATCCTTTTGTTCATACTGAAATCAATCAGATGCCTAGAAGAGTGAAGTGTAGCGAGCATAATATTATTGGACTCTGGACCATCATAATAGAATCTGACCATATGTTTTATGATGGTTAGCTTTTTCAAGAAGTGCAGTCTGTCTGCAAATTATCAAAAAAAAAAAAAAAAAAGAAAAAAAGTTGGAGTTCTTCCAAACTAATCTGCCATTTGATTTATTATGAGATAGTTCATGTCTGCACCAGCAGAGCAATTGGCTCCATGATGGCTATATTCAGAAGTGAAAATTCAGGAAAATGCAATGAAACTGTGTTTTGCAGGGTTTATTGGCCTGGACACAGAATCCCATAAACTATATCCTTTCCCAATGTGTTCTGGCATATTCCTCAGTGCTACACTCTGTTATAAGCATTTAGCAAATCACTTTAGCTGTAGCTTGGATACTTCTACATTGATGTTCAATATCAATGTCACTTGACTGAATTATATGTAGACTCTTTAGAAGTCTTAATTACAAATATAAAATATACAAGGGTTGTTGAGGTAACATATTGGTTTGAAGGAAAATTTTCCAAAATAGAACTGGTGTCATAAAAATGCGAAAAGAGCTAGAAGATTATAACACTGAGAACATGATGAAGACCATCATTAAGGAAGACAAGGAATTGAGATTACATTTATTTTCTTTGATAATATTTCTTACTGGGATCATTTGTACCAGTAAGACTTGGTAATATATTCTGGGTAAGTGAATCCAGATGGAATATGAAAATGAAGAAAGCAGATTCAGTTCCCATATTAACAAATTTCTACACTTGACCTATTTCTCATAAAGACAAGAATAAGCAAAGAAAAGTAGCTCACTCAAGGCAAAAACTTAAGAGTTTTAAACTGAAGACACGCGGTACAAGACATTATTAAAGGATATTTAAAGATTCAGCAGAAAGTAAGTCACAGCAATTTATACTGATTGTCAGAATACTTGTATTCTATTTTACACGAATGAAGGTTTTTCTTAAAAACATGAAAAATAATAATTTTTATTCTTGTTCACAGTAAGATTTACAAAGGGAAATTTACAAAATGCATTATTTAACAGTAATAGAATTGATTACCCTTTCAGGAACACCTGCAGACTGCTAGTGGAAACAGTAGATGTAACAAAGTCATAACCCAAATATGTGAATTTTATGTCTGTCCTGTTACTGTGAATACTCGTGGAATACAAGTTGTAGGCTCACATTTATGATCTACTTCATGTATTCATGAAGTTCCCATGTATTTATTTGTATATGCCATAGTGCATAGAGTATGCACAGGAATGTAACGTAACTGAGCAACTTCTCATTTCTGGCTTAGAAAAGCTGAATTCTTGATTTCCCCTCCTTTCCCATGGCTGCTTCAGAAAATTCTTTTTTTTTTTTGACCCCTCTGCTAATCTGTACACAAAATAACAAGTAGCTAGTAAGAAAAGCTTTATAAACTGACAAACAAAAAATTCAATACTGGCAGCTAATACTCCCAGCTTCGTTTTGGCACATCCTTTGCAGCCAGCCCTGTTGATCTGCAACAGTCAAACAGCAATAATTTTACATATGTAACTGTGGAAGGAAGGAAAAACCCATGAAAACATTAACCGCTCCCCAAAAGAAACATCAAGCAACAAAAGCCCCAAATGCACAATAAGATCCTATTTGCATAATTTAATTACTAAAAAAAATTGTGTCGCTGCTGCTGATATTATTAGTATATGAACACTTGAATGAGCAAAACAATCCTTCTCAAAAATGCTGCTATAGTGGGGTACAAAGAAATAGAATCTCTCCTCTGACTTGTTAAAACTAATAATAGATAATTTCTCCCTCTAGTCATAATATTCTAATTGGAATGATATTTATCTCATTTTTACTTCATATTAATTGGGGGAAGACGAAATCCAAAGCACAAGTACTGAAACAGAACCAGTTGTTAACGTGCTGCTTTTCTTGCACGAAGAAATCAGAGGTGCGAGTACTCTCATCTTATTTCCAGACCAGTTATGTAAAGTTGCAGTTTTGTTCTCACATGATCAAGAAATCTCACATGTGATTTCCCTATATATTATAAAATCAGAAACAAATTTCGGAACAATCTCTTACCTCCTGAAATGAATTTTAGAAGGATTTCAGCTGACCAAAGACAGAAATAGACTCAGTCATCAGAAAGCCCTGAAATGGAAAAAATTCAAACATACTATTTTGTTCTAAGCTACATGTCTTTTCTTGTTATACTGATCCCAGAGTTGCATCCAGAGGTGAACTTTAGTCTCTTTTGTTTAATGCATTTGACATTTATAATAATTTTTTCAGACTTCACATTTCATGCACCCTGACGGATCTGAGTTTGGATAATCACAGCTTACAATAGGAAACCTAATACGGCATTACCCCTTTAAAGTAGTATGTAGTAGTACATACAAATGAATACTCTATAGAAATAAGTGAGTTGGTTTGAAAACAGACATTTTCCATGAAATATTAATTATGAAAATATTACTTATGAACATATGCACATAAAGACATTCTGCTTTGGGAAGATAAGGTATATTCAAGTATTATCGTCAATATAATGGAATAAACAAAAGCAAATTCCCAGACTCATTCAGAAAATGAAATCAGCAACATAAATTAATAGAGGTTATTAAGAGAGGAATGGTTTTAAAAAAGTTATTTGGAGTGAAAAATTATTCCCCACTTTAAGAAAAAAACATTTTGACACATGTGAGAATCCTCTATCTTGTTTTAAATTATTTACTGCAGTTACCTGGAGTTTTGCTCATGTTTCTAAGCATTGCACCAATGAAACTGCATTGACAACATTGAAAGACTCTAAAGGAGGCAAAGAACTTGATTAGTCTCTGATAAGCTTGGTATCAATATGGGCTTATCATTTCTAAAAATACCAATCTACAAAGATGCAAAATCCTGCACCAGGCAGGACAGTAATGTACAGTGCACATTTTGTCAACATTTGTCCATGACTTGGGGAGCTGGCATCTTTAAATAAATTAATTGAGACAATAATTGAGCCAAAAAAAAATTAATAAAATTTTTCTTTAGTTAGCTAGAACACTATCCAGTCTGCAGACTCCTCTAGCATGCATCTTAGCAGTACATATATGAAAGAGATTGGGCAGCATTCACTCCAAGCAAACATTTTTCATTAAATGATGTCAACTAGTCATCACAGAGAGAAAGAAGAGATTCAGATTCCACCGATGTAACCAGCCATTTAAGAATCACTAAGATGGAGGAGGCAGTTCCTGCAAAGAACCCACCAAAGGAAAGCAATTTGCATTCTGATGAAGACAATGGGTTCCTATTTAGGAGGAAATAGAAGGATTTAGAGTGAAATATGAAGCTGATCCAAATCCTAGGCCTTTAGAACAAAAACATTTCACCAAGTCCATGAGACGTACGCAAGATCCACAACTCCACTACTGCAATGTCAGGACAAAGATACTAGATCAGCTCAGTGAAGGAAAGAAAGATCTTTCAGTAAGTAATTTAAATAACTACTTGTGGTTTCTTCTTTGATTTTTGATTGCTTCTGACAGTACACTTTTTTTTCTTATTAATACTGGCTAGTATTTTCATTTCTTCTTTCAAGGCGAGCAATGAACACTGTTTATTTGATAATCTGATATTATTTATAAAGAATGGTCTTGAGAAATTTTACCAATAATCCATCCCCTTGAGCATACATACACATTGTATATCTATGTATATACGTATATATATTTGTAGCATACAAAACATTGCATTTAAAAGTGGACTTTCACTTGAAGAACTTGCACATAGAGAAATGCCACAAAGGACTGAACAGTGGGGAGGAAGGATATTTTACAGAGATCATGAGTGTCAATATCACGCTGCCCAAGATGCAGCAATGGGCTGGACCATGTTTGAACTGTACGGGACATGGTGGGAGAAAAGAAGTAATAATTCGTGTTTTATTCTTCTACCCTTTAATTCATGTATTCATTTGATAGCTTCTCCTTGAAATTGCAGATATACATATCCTTAGAATTGAATAATAACTTGGCATAGCATCACAGAGCAATGCTATGCCCTTGGAGACTGAGAAAGAAATTGAAGAGGATCTCCCATCGCCATTTCAGAGGTTGTTCCTGACAATCCCCCTTACCTCCCATTCAGTTTCCAATGTCTGTTTTAATAGGGTCCTGCTTCACCACTTTCTGAGTTTAATTTTTCAGGCTGCCTGACTCCAAATCCAACTGCATTTCAGACCGTCTTGGGCAAGATCCTGTGTTTTGCTGTGGAATCTTGTCCTGTCTGTCACTGGCTTCAAAGTAAGAGCAAAAGGTAGGCATCAGCATCAGAGCTGCAGCTGATTCATCTGGATACTCTGGCTCTGACAAAGTCAGTGAGTTTCACTGAACTTCTCTCACAGGCAGTACCTAGCTTCCATAATTCTCAAAAAGTATGACATGCTTGCTGAGGAAACCTGGAAAAAATATTACACTTCATTAGAGAAAAGTTTTATTTCTTCTTAGGATTAAAGCATATCTCCTCTAGAATTTAATTATAATAAATAAGTCTAGATAACATTATGATACCATAATGTTTGCACGAAAAATTATTAGAAAATAGTGTTAATTTTATTACATTAGAATGTAATAATAATTATCATTATGGTATATTATTACAATTCAATATTGTATTCAACTACTACTTTTTCATTAGTATCTCCCTGTTTGGACACTCTTGTCTGAATAATTGCAGTTCTGTATGTTGAAAAATATCACCAGTTGAATATTTGAAGTGTTCTACAGAAATATTTAACCCAAATTCAAAGTATAGAAAGGTTACTGCATGAACTAAAAGAAAAACATTTACAATTTTACTATATTTTAATTATTTTTTACTTACTACTAAAATTAATTTGAAGTATCTGTTCTGAAAATTTTTCACACTTGACTGAATACCACATAGTTCCTACTCAAAAATATCCAAATTCTAATTCTGAATTTTGAAACTAAGCAAACTTTCCAATTGTCTTCAGAAATGTCTGTGGTGCATTGGGTCATTCCTCATGTAGATTTTATTGAACAAAATATTTACTCATTAAGCCCATGGAAGCACAGAGAAATTAATGACTTCTCAAATCACTTGAGTATGATTCTTAAAATCTGTGTAGCTATATAGAGAACTACTGCCAGATGTCTAAGTGTTCACTCTAGTTGCAGGTAAATTGATAAGGATATACTCAGAAATGAGAAAATAAAACCTCCTAAAATGTCATAGAAGTAATTTATATATAATTTTGACCACTGCTGAAAATTTTTAAATTGCTGGACAAATCCAGGAAGATTACACAACTGTGTATTTTCCTTGTTTAATGCTTTATGGAATTAATTTAAAAATGCAGCTGACTTGTGAAGTGTCTTTGTGTATCCATTTTGCTCAAAACAAAAATAAGTTTAATGCATATTCATCAGAAAATGGCTTTTGAAAGCCATTAAATATCAAAGAGAGGATTTTAAATTAGTTTTAAATTACATAATCAGAGCAAATAGTTATTCATTAAACTGTTGTTCATGGATACAAGAATCAGGCTGCAGAGTGTTGTTTGGGAATGAACATTCTTAGGAAGGAAAAAAAAAGGGCAGCATCGACAAAGGACTAAAGGGTACAAGCATTTTTAGTAAAACTTGTAATTCCAAAAGGAACAAGGTTTCTAAATCAGAGTTCTGAGCTTGTGTCTCAAATTCCCATAGCTAACAAGGAAATGGCAGAGAGAAAATACTACTGCTTTTGTACCTGTATTTATGCTACTTTCTAGCATTTCTAGCATTTTTTGAAATCTATACAGGGGTTATTTGTTTATGAATGTTGGGGGAGTTTTGCTTATAATTATTTCTCCCCACTGGACATTCATTAAACTTCCTAAGAGAAAGAATCTCAAGTCAAGAGTGTCCACCTGGATAACTGATGACAAAATTGCTATTGAAAGAGAGGATGACTATACAGAACAGAGCACTTGATTTATGTAGTCTGATCTCAGGTGAATATGCGGAACAGAAGACACCTTGCTTCTTCGAGGGTTTCTTGTGATATCTGCATGCAGGTAAGGATATATTAGAACACAGTAACTTAAAACCTGCAAGACTCAATTGGTTAAACTGGAGTGTGGAACATGTGTATTTTTTGCCTCTGTTGAGCAAGAACGTAGAACAAATAGCACAAAGTCTTTTCTGGGAGCTGCCAGGCTAGGGATTTTTGTGCCACCACAGAAAAATGAAATTTGGAAATGGAATAGCATAAAGGTGCTATGAATAGAGTTAAACCTCCTAAAATCTGTCACTGTGTTAAGAAAACTTGTGCTTTCTAACTCTTTAGCCTTGATTTAAACTAAGGACGTGATGTCTTAAACATTATCTCTAAAGTGCTAAATCATACCCTTTAAAAGTGGAATAGACTAGAAGTAGTTTAAGAAGTTGCATTGACCTCAACTCTGTGTAACATCTTGATAATTCCCAGATGAGTTAAGTTAGTGAAGTTGACTAATATATTTAATTTTTCTTGTAATGAATTAAAATTAAATTATATTTAATGTATCACTTGTTGATGCCAAATAATAGCACTATATGAATCTTTCAAAATCCAAAGTGAAAAATCTGGCTTTTTTTACCTATCATAGAGATAGGAAAAGGAAAAAATAAATTGGTAGGTTACACAAGTTTCAGAACATTAGCTCTGACTCCTCCACAAAACTTCAGAAGTTCCTCTGAAGCTTTTTTCAGAAAAGCACTTTTTAAGTTGATGTAAAATGGGGCAATGCACAAACACAAAAAGTTTTTTTCAAAAACCTTGAAAGAATATTTTTTGTTGTTGTTCAGTCCTGTTTAAGTCATTGCAGCACATTTAGGGAATTGGAAAATGACCACTTACATGAATTATGTGGGTATAAGTCAAATGGTTATCTTTGTACATACACCACTTCAATAAGTGTACAAGGAAGGAAAAAACAGGATGAAAATAGAAATACTTCTAATCTCTTAAAAGTTGCAGCATGAATTCAAGCTGTTGCCTTGCTGATTGAAATTTTATCTGAAGTTTTTTCAGGCATTGCTGAAGCTTTCATCAGGCAGTAGTGTTTGAATTCAAATTCTTTATGAATAAGTGGGCTAGATATTTATGCATTTTAACACAGCATTCATTTTTTCAGAGCCTTTATAGGTTCTCTTTTGTATTTATATACCTACTAAATATTCTGTTCCTGTTTTATCTTGAAGGTTTTCTTTTCCTCTAAAGAAGCATTGCATTTGTACCTTCAAATTACAATTTAGCTTGCTTATTTTTTTATACCTGCTTCTGCTGATCTGACAACTGTATACTTCAAATTAATGTGCAGTTGCTCTATGGACAACACAGATTACCTGAATCTCTGGGTTTGCAACAGCTTTTGAAATGAAGAATACTTCAATCCTATGTACAGGAAGCCTTTGGGAAGACATTGTAGTGAAGCAGTTGGTGACCCTGGGCCAGACGTGTTTGCTCTACTGGGGATACAAAGCTCATGTGCTGGCATGAGCAGTTGCTGTATAGAAGTGCCTGGTTTCATCCTGCACTGCACACTGCTGGATGTTAAGACAGAGATAGCATTCCAGCCTTTTGAAAGAAGATAGATACTTTTGTGGTTTTATCCAAGATGACATGGGAAGGTATGGGAAGGAGGCTGAACCTCTGTGTGGATGGGATCTGTGCAGCATGCTGTGGGGAAATCCATCATATCTGTTCAATGCTGCACAAAAGCTGGATTTGTATAATCCACAGAGGCATGATTTCCTTCCTGTTTATATTCCTCTTTTTATTCTATCTTTACGCCTTTTGTTTTCAGTTCTCCCCTACTGAGGTTTGAAATAGCCCTGTAGAATATCCCGCTCTCCTTTCCCTGTGCCCCCTTGCAGAACACCATGTGCCTGACAGGAAAATGTAGTCATTACCATTTTCTGAAAACTAAAAGCCAGAATATTATGCAGCACTTTCTGGTTTAAAATTATCCCAAAGGAGTATAAATAAGTTAGTTCTCTCATTCATGTCATGTTCAATTATTGTTCTCAAAGAGTAATTGAGAGGCTTAAATGAAATTCTCCATCGGCTTCAAATGCTAATACTTAAAAAAAAATCCCACAAAATGTTAAAAACCAAACAGATAAACCTCTCAAACCCCTGCAGTAGGGAACTGTTGATGGTTTAGTTCGATCAACTTACTTTTTCTTTGTTTTTTCAGAAGGGTTTTTTCTATGCTTTTGTTTACCTTGCTCTTCTACTTCCTTTATTTGTAGCTGCAACAAATGAAAATGAATTTATCTTTTCTAGGGCATTAATAGCAACCTGAGGGATGATTAAAAAACACAAAGAAAATTTATTTGGTTACTTTCATTTTTAGTAATAATGACCAGAATTTGAATTGAAATTTGAATAATAAAATCTTCAGGGACTTTTTTGAGGTTATTCCAAGTTCTTTCAACAAAGTGTTTAAGTAGAAACATTTAGGGAATATGGCATGTAAAATTTCTTGGTTTATTTTTCTTTGTGCCTTTTACTTTCTGAAACCTGTTGGGGATTGTATACAAAGCCCTAAAGTACTTTAAGGATGTAAGTAGTCAAGTATTAGAATTGAGGGCAAAGGTGCTAGAAATAAATGCAGGTCTGAATGATTATTTTTTCTTCCTGAACTCATCACCCATTTGGCCTGAAGTTAGCTACCAGGTTTCAATTTTCATATAATCATTATATCAGAATATATTTTTATCTTCCCTCAGAAAAAAAAATAACACAGAAAACAACATGCTTTTCAGATAAAACCACAAAATCTTGTTTAAAAGTAATGAAGACTGAAAGGCTGCTAACTCTGTGTCGTGCCATCCCATCTAAAATTTCAAATTTTCCATGCATAAAGCATCACAAAAATGTTGGAAAAGGTAGTGTCATGACAAGGAAGAGTGAGAAGGAAGTATTACCTTTTCTTACGCACACTAAGGAATTTTTGGATCCTTAAAGATATGTGCACACTCTCTCCCTCTCTCCTTCTACCTTAGTAAGTGTTCAAATCATTCCTTTCAGCACAGAATTGCAGCTAGATGAACTGAAAGGACCTACATGAGAATTTTACATATAGTTGGCTACCGTAGAAAAGACAAGTGTCTTGCCATGTAAAAACCTTTATAGAAAGGCAATTATTTAAAAGGAATGCTTTCTCTTTCATTTTGAGAAATTACTTATCTATTTCGTGCACATGGAAAACAGGATTAGTGGTTGACATCCTAATAAAAATAAATGTTGCTTCCACCCTGAAACTCTGTGTTTTTTTTCTTTGAAGGTACATTCCTTAACCCACCCCCCAACTATTTGCTAATTTACCTAGTCGATTTCTTCAGAAAGCTGATCCAAACAAATTCAACGAAAACTGGAAATTATTGAAGCAAGCACAATTGCGTGTATAACTACTAAGCCTTCAAAATAATTTGAAAACTGTAGCTCTGTACCATTTTCAGATTGTCTAATATTATCTTGGTTTACCGATGGTATTTTCTTCCCCAAATCCATGTATGCCAATGAAGTAGAGCCATTTTTGGTAGGCTCCTAGCACCTACCTAGAAAGTGAAAACCATCTGCTAGGAGTGACCACATTAGCATTTCCAGTTCCTTTATTTTTGATAACTTAAGCTGATACATTCAATTTTATTTTCAGACTAGAAGTGCTCAGCCAGTCAATTAGATTTCCTCAGGTGGAAGCCTTTCCTGGTAGGCTGAGGGGCAACACGGATGGGCTTCCTACAGTCCCTGAATCTTTGCAATTCTCTGACTGCCTATGGCCTACTCTATTTATAGCTGCACAGTAACACTGATGTGTTCAAAAATTAGGAAGCAGCTCTGCAAAAATACAGATCCACTAAAATTTTTTTTTGCTATATCCAAATTCACTATTACTTCAAGCATTTTCTGTACGCATTTTCAAACACGTAAATTTCAGTTTCATAAAGGTCTAAGATAACAGAGTGTCCTGGGTTGTGGTGTAGAACGTGCACGGAGTATTCTACCACCATNATTAAATTGTATTTCTGACTTGGAGCCTCTCACTAGTTTTGCTTTCAAACCATCACACAGAGTTATACACATTCCAAATTAACGAAGGCACTTACTGGACAGCTAGCAATATATTGACAAATAAAATAAAGTTTGTCTTCTAAAATTCTTCATAATTCCTTGCTTGTCCATCCCTACTGCTCAGAAAATAAAACAGTGGTTCATAGAACATTGGCAGGAGGAGAAAATTGCATCTAAAGAGATTTAAAGATTTGAGAACTAGATCTGAACACTCAGTGCAAACAAAAGGCTAGACTTCTTCAAGGCTGTGTCTGTGCTCCAATGATTGGGAAGTATGGTTGACTAAGCAATCTTACATGAGGTTAGTATATACTGCTAAACCATCAGAAAAACTACTCTGGCTTCTGTGGAGAGCTTGACGACTCCTGAATAATAATGATTCTTGCTATCTAATGATGGAATTAGACATCTTTTCTGTCAGGGAAAAACTGATAAAGATATTTTCCTCTTAGGGAGAGGAAAAGAGCTCCAATAATGACTTTATAAGAAAAGAGACCTCCTACATTTTCCTGATCCAGAAATCACATAGAAGGAAAGTTTATTTCAGTCCACCTTTCTAATTCAACAATTAAAATTGTCTATTGTGTTTCTTAGCCATGTTATACTCCTTTTTAGGGGACAGGCTGCTATTTTTGTTGTTTGCAAACTTGTATGTTGCTATGCAACTCTGTTGCATGTCCCCATCTCCCAACTGAAATTTAAGTCCTAAATTATTTTCTTATAGTTTCCTGTGAGCAAGTTCATTCCTTAGTATGAGAACTGCAGCAATAAGTGTTGCTTCTTCAGAAATTTGATACTTTGGAGACCCTTCTTCATGTTTTTGCTACCAGGGACTAAAATGCCATGTAAGTATTTGATGAATAATTGGTTTGGACTGTATTATGGACTCTACATATTTTTACTAATCTTTAAATGTAGATCATATTTCAGCTTCCAGAGAAAATCTTTCATTTATTCTTTTATTCTATAGGTTAAATCTCAGTTATACTGGAGTCAATGGCAAAGTACACATCAGTTTTACTGAGGCCATAATTTTATCTTGATATTTACACAATCTAAATGATCTCAAAAAAAATTTATTGCTTTAAATTTCTCTATCCTGCAAAATACCTCCTTTTTCTTCTTTAAATTTTTCCTTTATATATATAGTAATATAAACAGAGAAAGAAATTTTACTGTAATTAATAAATAATTAAAGAATTATTTCCTAGTCATTGATTTTATAACTTGAACTCTTGTGAAATAAAAATTCCTGTGGTTTTTTTTCTTGTTATGTAAGATTCAGCAGGGTAAATCCACATTACAAAGTAAATAATTTCCATTAGACAAACTAACTTTTTTACAAACTACTTACTGATGTGCACCAGGAAAATATATGAAAGGTCATGTAACTGAACCAGTTTTTGGACAAATTTGATGTCAATATTGAATGAGCTACTCTGAGCCAGTGATGTATAGCTATGACTTAAATGTTGAAAATTGATCATTTTGATAATACAAACACTGAAGTATTTCATATATTTAGAAGGACAGAATAAAAAACATAGCAGTGGATAATGGAAACAATTGTTAAACATTGCTAAGATCCTTATGCTCATATTTATGCAGTGTTAATCAGTCCTCATTCATTCAAAACGCATCACAGTCATCTTTATTCTGTATGGCATTACAGTAACTTTTTATTGTTATTTCATTTATTAACACATAAATTATAGATCCTTTTATTTCTGGCCTATAGTACACTGACTCTGAACTGAAATGAACAGCAGTTCCCCATGGTTCTAGGAAACTCTATTTGTTTATTCTCTTCCTAGATGAAAAAAAAGGTTTACAACAAACATGCTGTTAACAAAAAAAACCAAAAAATTCTTACCTTATTGAGTAGGAAAAAAGCAGTATCAGAAAGTATATCTTAACTAGTTTGTCATCAGAAAGTATATCTTAAATAGTCATTACATCCTGCTCTGAACTGAGGTGTTTTATGACATCTACTTAACTATAAAAACTCTATTTTTGTATACATCTTAAGTGAGCTTTCCTAGTTGCAGTTTCTCATTTGTGATGAAATAAACCTGATAGTTACCACTGATAAACTAGCAAACAGCGTATGAGAGGGACACAGGCTTCCATCCTCTGTGACAGAAGAGAGAAGTTATTTCAAGACTTATATTTGTTATTAAATGACCACATCTCTATCTGTTATAAAAATATAAAATTTAAATGAATGTGTACCTAAACGTATGTCAGCAGCACTCAACATAGCCAGTGTTTCCCATATAATCAGGTAGGATATTGAAATATCTTCTGTAATCAGGTATTAGTTCAATTGTGTTGGAAAATACAATGATTCAAAAGTCATTCTAAGTTCTGTTATCTGCTACAAATAATATTCTAAGTACTATTCTATTATATATGTGAATTCAGGGTTCATCTTTTATACAATCCGTAATTACAACCGTAGCACATAAGAGTTTCTGTTCTACTGCTTTGATCACAACCCAAAAATTGATGTCAGATTTTTCAGTTTAAGAGATAAAAATTAAGTAAATCTCCAGTTCTGTGTTTAAATACAAATCTACATTTCACTATTAACCACACTATGAATCAGAAATAAATTAAATAAACTGATACAGGTTGTTAGTTAGATTATTGCTCAAATTGAAAACATACATAATTTATGTAAAAATATGCAATATTTTCAAGAAACAAAGAACATATTTAAGCCACAGCCATGAGAAAATTCTAGGCTTTGTCATAATTCCACAAAATTAACAGAGAGCTAAAAACCCTGCGCCACTCCAGGTCTTCAAAAAATGAAGATAAATAAATAAATTAATTGTACTGTGAAGGAAGCTAGCTGTACCCCATCCAAAAGCAGGAAATTCAGTCTAATGAGAAGAATAATCCAGACATTATAATGCTTTTTTCCAAAAACTTTGTAATAATCTTATGATAATTGGAAGCATTTGACTTTTGCTGATCCACATAATCTTCTTAATTACCTTTGTTTATTGCAAAATTAATTTTGCAAATTCTCACTATATTATTAATGTTTGAAATGAAAAGAAATACCAACAGCAGCAAATACCTTTTCAAAAATAAAGTTTCCTACAAAATCCTAGTGAAATACTGAGTTTTCTGGTTGTTTTGCTTTTATAGGTAAATAATCTCAGATTTCTCACCTGGTGAAGAAATGAAAAAACTACTTAATAAATGAAAAATAAACACATCACTGTGAAGAGCAAAATGATGCTGTTATTTTAAAGCAGTTAAATGTTATTTTAATTTCTTTTTTGTTTGTTTTTTGTTGTGTAATATTAATATTTAATTATAAACTTTTATTTAATGCATATATGAGGAGAAAAAAAGGTAGGGTTTTCTTAAAATCAGTTGAGAAAGACTACAGGGAGCAATGGCCAAGAGAGAAGAAATTATATTTTTAAATCGCAATCTGACAAAGAAATTCATACTGAAAAACAACAGTGTGTCCAGGTGGCCAAGAAAATCAATGGCATCCTGACCTGTATCAGCAGTAGACTGGCCAGCAGGAGCAGGACACTGTTTGACCCCCTGTATCTGGCACTGGTGAGGCTGCACCTTCAGTGCTGTGTCCAGTCCTGGGCCCCTCACTACAAGGATATTTAGGTGCTGGAGCAAGTCCAGAGAAAGGGTGATGGAGCTGTGGAAGGGTCTGGAGCACAAGTCCTCTGAAGAGTGCCTGAGGGAGATGCGGGCATTTAACCTGGAGAAAAGGAGGCTTAGAGGGGACTTTATCACCCTCCACAAGTACCTAGAGGGAGGTCATAGACTGGTGGGAGTCAGTCTCTTGTCCCAGGTAGGAAGTGAGAAGATGAAAAGAAATGGCCTCAAGTTGTGCCAGGGAAGGTTTAGATTGAACATTAGAGAAAAAAAAAATCAAGGAACACACTGTAAAGCACTGGAACAGATTGCCCAGGGTAGTTGTGGAGTCACCATCCCTGGAAGTGCTCAAAGAACCTGTGGATATGACACTTAAGGACATGGTTTAAAGGTGAATGTGGTAGCAGTGCACAGTTGATGACTGGATTTGGTGATCTTGACAGTCTTTTCTGCCCTTATTGATTCTATGATTCTGTAAACTAGATAAGATGCACTACATTTTTGAAAACACCATCATGAATCAGTTTTTTTTTTCTTTAATTTCTTCAATTTTTTTTTTTAATTTGCTTCAACTTATAAGCCATTTACAAAATATTTGGAAACTCAAAGTAAGTAAAGAATTCATTTAGACTTTGAGAATGGTGAATGAAGGTTGAGTTTTACATTCAACAACATTAGAGTGTTGAACCCTGAAAAATGCCTATTAAAGGATAAATATATATCATGCACCCATATCATTAAAAACATATTTTGCAATATTAAATTTTAATACCTAGTTATGTTTTTCCATAACATCTAGTCATGAGCTGCTCATTCTGGATAACATGGCCATGCCTTTGCAACTGGCAGTCACAGTATTCACTACTGAAGGGAGATAGATTTATAAAGAAACAGTGGCTTTGGATTAGGGAGCTTTGAATATTACTTTGAAGTGCAAATTTTCATTATACAATCTTATTAAAAAACATTAGTTAGTGTTGTCCAAGGCACTGTGATTCCACAACAGGAAACCTTGTGCTTTTCTCTGAAATGCTGAATTACCCACTGTCTTGGGTCGCGAAGTCACCAGGGGTATGTATTCTATTACCACCTGTTAAAACCAGGTGGGGCAGTGTTCTTTATCTCTTCCGTGACCCATCCTTCATAACCCTGGGGCTGATCTTCTGTTGATGGGCCAGCTGTTAAAACCAGGTGGGGCGGTGTACTTTATCTCTTCCACAACCCACCCTCCCTCCAGGGGATATCTTCTGCTAATGGGCCATAAAGGCTCACCACATGACTGATAAAATTACACCATCCATTGTGAGATGCCCCACCCCACGGGAGGAGCCCAACATTCTTACCTAGTTAAAATCTGAGAATCAGAACACCAGGGTAGCCTGTTTCTACTGGATTCCCAGAGGAAGACTGGACCCATTTTACCACCACTGGACCTTCAGAAGAAAACTACACCATTCCAGAGCATCATTGCTTCAATAGAACCACATTGTCACTCCAGGAGGACTTGATTGGACTGGTACCAACACCTTGACCAAAAGGATTGTATTCTGACTCTGTCAGTGTTATCTTTTTTGTTTGGTTGTTTTTTTGTACTGCTACATTTTTATTTTAATTTTCCTAGTAAAGAACTGTTATTCCTATTCACATATCTTTGTCTGAGAGCCCCTTAATTTCAAAATTATAATAATTAGGAGGGAGGCTCCTGCCTTCCTTAGCAGACACCTGTCTTCCAAACCAAGACACCCACTTCAGGGCCTGGAGGTGTTGGCCTGCTAATAACCACACTAATTGCAACCTCAGAATGTGACACATCCAATCCTTGCTCACTACCAGCTGGGGTGATAAAGCCATTTTCTGTCTGAGATAGTGGCAATAATTAATGCTGCAAGTACAGTGTAAAAGCTGTCACCACAGAATTAGCTATTTTGTGGTGCTTTGCTTCTGTGAAATCTCATCTTACTCCAAGAGCACTGAACTCAAGTGTGACTGACTAAACATGAGTCAGAACATCATGACCATGGTTGAAATCTGTCATTTTGATTATCTGTCCCATTCTGCATATTTTGTCACAACATATTTATCTTTCACCATCAACACGTTGCACTTGAAAACTTTGAATTATCCTCTATTAATTACTCTATATCCACTAATATGTGAATGAAGTACAGTCACACTTGCCATAATAATCCTATGACTTCATATTATTTAAAGAAGAGGTTTAAGAATTTTGAATTTTCTCCTAATTTTCATGATTATGTGAATGTTGTAACAAGACAACACAAGAGGAAAAACATTTTCTTAAGTAAATATTACTCATTTTTAACATCTGTAAATCTAAAAATTCTATCCTTATAATGCCACAATTATTTTTTTTAAATAAATTGCAAAACCAGTAAATGCATACTGGTTTTAATGAAAGGAATTGGAGAGAAATATGTTGAGTTCTTTTATTGTGTTTTCCTAGTTGTTAAATTTATATTTACTAAAAAATGTTAGTTCTCACTAATGCTGCTTACTCTGTTTCTTTAAACATTACTTTTATTAGCTTGATTAACTATACTATATTTTATAGTGAGAAGCTGTTCTGCCAGCTTTGGTTAGGTAGTTTTATAGTCTGTTGCTGTAGAAGTTTTGACATTTATATCTCTATGCAGAAGAGACATAACTTTATGTTGAATTTAATATCTGTAAATCTTGATGTGAGTAATAAACTAAACCTGAGTAGGAGGCTAGTTTTATTATTCTTTAAATAGTATAATGATCACTGTTACCTTCTAATTTAATCAGCTAGAATAACTATCCTATAAATATTCATCATCATGAACATATATTCTTGGCTTTTTTTTAGTAAAGTGATTCACGGAAGGTGAAGAATAAAAAAAGTATTTTAATATGCTTGTTAGATGTTTCTGTTCTTCTAGGGATTACCTGTTTGTCTTGAAAAGAACACAGAAGCAATTTACCTAAAAGCAGTGGGTCAAACATAATTATATATACTGAATGAAAATTGGTCATGTTGTATTCCAGTTGGAACATACAGTGGATGGACAAGACAGGTAAAGTAGCTCTAGATCATATTACGGGAATCTCAACTGTTGTTATAGTTGAGTAATAATAAAGTACCTAAGGAATTAATGTGGAATGTTTAAAGATTATTAGATATACAGAAATGTTGGTTTCAATCAATATGCTTTGCAAGTGATTACTTCTCAGTTTATATTTATCCCTGCAATAAAATTTATTCAACATTTAATGCATAATTTCAAAACAGTTTTATTTTACTTTCATTTTTTTCCCAAGGATCAGATTGTTCTTTATAATGTGTTTTAATTTCAGAAATATAATCCCAAAAAGAGCTGGTTATTTTTTGATTTTCCAGTATAATCTCTTGGATATGCAGAGAATTTTCTGAGAAGCTGTCGATTATTTATCAGAGATTCTCACCTTGTGTTTCAGCAAAACAAATTTCAGTGGGTAAGAGACACTGATGGGTGCAACCCCATGCTAAGTGTAGAAGATATTTCCTCTTGATAATGACACAGACTCCCTGGCTTGTCTTTAAACTGATAACCTACTGCTATGATAATGAGTAGAGACTGGCTATTGACTTTGGCTGACAAAGAAATATCAGTCTTGTTAAAATGAAAGACACAATGCTGCAAACACACTGACACTAAATGAAGAGGGGAGTGAGGTGGGGAAAGGGTTTCCCTTTTACTTGCCAACCCTCCCCCCCTCCCCCCCACAACAAACAAATAGAAACAACCACTCCCCAATAATTAAAAATTACCTTTCAAGATCTATGGTTAAGAAGGACAAGTAGATGATTTCTCCTTGAAAAGCTACACTCTCTCTGAATCCACAGCCTGAATACTGAGGTTGCACTTTAAAATAACAAAGGGGCAACTACAATTCTATATTGCTTTTATTCTCTTGTTCTGGTTTCCGAAATTTTTTCTCTGTATAACTTAAGATTTTTGGAGATTCTGCTCCTTTTATTACAAGAGCTTGAAATGAATCTCTTGAAAAAGAAAATAAAGAATCACCCAAATTTCAGTTGGTGATTGCTGTTCAGTGTAATATTTAGATTTGTGGTATGGTCTTTAAGAACATAGCTTTACTTACTGAGGAAAGAATAGATAAGCATGTAGGTCAGGCTCTCCAAAGTGACTCAGAGATGCTGCAGGGTTTTTTTGTTGTTGGTTTTTGTGCTTTTTAATTCTTGATCTTTTGTGTGTCAATCTTAAATGAGTTGACCTTTTTTGATAAGAAAATCAGAGTTGCTACTCTTTGAAAATAAGCTTAAGTTGCAAGCTTTTTATATAAATCCTTATTTGTATTCTGTTTCTTTAACATTTTTCTCTTCTATCATCTTTATTTTATTTCACTGTATTGCTTGTCTCTCTGTCTTTCCACCAGTTTCTAATTTCTTCCTTGCTGATTATTCATTCTTTAACCTTATTGATCTTGTGTTGTTCAAATTCTCTGATGGTCTTTCATGATCTCTTCTTTAATACGGGATCATCTTCAAACACTTCTTTCATTATTGTTATGGTTTAGTTTCCTTTCACACTGAACTTCAGTATTGCTTCAGAATAATTTTTTATTCTGATGAAGAAATGGAATCAAAAGTATCTGACAATACCTGAGATATTAAAATAATTAAAAAGTTGCCTCTTTTATCCATTGTGAGTGAATTATGTACTTAAAAATATAATTTCTGAGTTCTGAGTTTTACATGCCTGACTGTGGGACAAAGATGAAGCAGAACTGAAAGTCTACCAGTGGGAAACTTAAGAAAATGTAAGTACTACCTGATCATTTGAAATTTTATGACTACTTTAAACTCTGAAGTGTGGAACTCCTGCTTCATATCAACATTAAAAATATAAAACATTGCCTCTTTCAAAGTGACAAGGGTGATTATTGAATGTTCTCCTGGAAAAGAGCTGATGGCTGAATAACATATCACCATCAAGTGACAACTTAGAAGTTCACATGAAAAAATTTACTGCACCTGGATGGAATGGAATTTACCTTCTTCACATTAGCCTGTATGGTGGTGTTCTCTGTATTTGTAACAAAAGCAGTGTTGGTAATGCATCTACGTTTTCATTATTTCTGGAGAGTGTTTGCAAATCATCAAGGCATTTTCTTTTTTTCACTCAGCACTGCCCCCTCGAGTAGGTTTTGTCTGAGGTGGAGTGAATTTTCTTCATAGGAACTGATACTGGGCTGTGTTTGGATTTGTGACAAAACCAGTGCTGATACAGTGCAATACTTTGGTGTCTTACTTATTGCTGAACAGTGTTTATAAAACATGAAAGCATTTTCTCTTTCTCTCACTGCCCCACAAGTGAATAGACTGGATCTGAGCATGAAGTTGGGATGAGGACACGGTTCTGACAATTGATCCCAGTTGAGCAAAGAGATATTCTGTAACACATGACATCATGGTCAGAAATAAAATCTGTAGAAAGGAGTAAGTGGAGGGGGGTGTTTGAAGTATTGGGGTTTGTCTTCCCAAGTAACCATTATGCTTGATGAAATCTAATTTTCTTAAACAGGCTAAACATCTGTCTGCCCACAGGAAGTGGTGAATGAATTCCTTGTTTTGCTTTGTTTGCATGCACAGGTTTTACTTATCAAACTACCTTTATCTCAACACATGAGTTTTCTCACTTTTACCCTTCTGATTTGCTCCTCCAACCTACTTGAGGAGGACCTGTAGGGGCTGAGCTGCCTTCTGGGGTTAAGCTACACCACCCCCTTCCCCACAGGAAAAAGGCTGGGGGTGGGTGAGAGTCTGGAAGGGAACACAATCAGGACAGCAGACTCAAACTGACCAAAGGAGTATTTTACACTACATAACATTAAATCTCAGGGAAAGGAGGACAAAGAGGGGAGTTTTGTGGTTAATGAATTTTCTTCCCAAGCAGCCATCACCATTGTGGAGAGCCTCCCTTTCAGGAAGGGCTAAACCTCTGACTACTGAAAAGTGGTGAATTCTCTTTCTGCTTTGCTTCCATGAGCAACTTCTTCTTTCCTTGTTAAACAGTCAGTGCCTTGATCCACAGGTCTTTTTGCCTTCCTTCTATTTATTTCCTGCCCTATGGCTGAGAAATAAACAGGTATATGGATGTTGGCTGTTAGCCAGGTAAGACCACCACAAATATAAAAGAAAAATAGAGTAAATAAACTTTCTCTTCTGCAAATTGTTTCCTTCCGACTCTCACAGAGTAAAACAATTAAACTGTGTGCTATATTTTTGAAATGTATTGTTTGTTGCACATTTATAGCTATGGGTACATTATATTCTTTTGCTGTTTTTTCAAAATGTTGTAAATAGTGGCACCTTCATTAAATCCCTTTTTCTTTTCCTCAGAAAATTTACAGCAGATTGGCATATACAGAGAATATTGTGAAACAATCCAGGAACATTTTATTTATTCACAACCAAATGGCAGGAAAGTCTTACTGTTAAAGGGACAACATTGATTTCTAGTTTTTTTTCCTTCCTAAAACAAAATGTATACATAGAAATATGGGATAGAATATTTCATATTTAAAGTCTTCATACAATACTACCCATGTTTAGAGCTTTGACTTAAAAGAATAAAAAGGTGTGGTTCTAATTTATCAATTTTCTTGTAAAGATGTAGATAAATACTCTGAATTTATTTAAAAATCCTTATTTTCATTTAGATAAACCATAGGCATAAATATGCCCACAGCCACTTTTCAGATGGCAGGCTGATGAAAAGTTGATGTTTTATCTGAATTCACCACTATTTTTTCCTGTCTGCTTACTCTTTCTGATAACAAGAGTTAATTGGAGATATCTATTTCTTTGTATTCACTTTTATTACACTCCTAAAGTGTAAATACACCTGGTTCCAGTGAAGTAGCTTATATCAGTAGAGAACAAATAGTTTTATTTTTTTGAGGGGGGTTGAGAAATGTAATACTGTTGAAACAGAAAATATTTTACAGTTACCTTTAATTTTTACATAATTAATTTACATCATTTTCTCTTTTTTTGCTTTGTTCTTTCATTCTTATTTTTTCTGCTTCCTAATGTCTGAATTCTGACTATTGAATAAATATGTACTCGGTTTTTATTATAGTTTTGTGACTGAGCTATTGAAATTCTTAGACATTGTTGCCCACTTCAAAATTTCAAAAATTATTCATTTCTGTGAAGAGAATTTCGTGTGAGAAATTGGATTAACACTTGTAACCTGTCTGATGATATCTGAAAGAGGATGTAACAAAAGCCCATTTACTCACATTCCTCCACATAGTGAGCCTCCCATATTCTCTGCATATAATGTTCCCTATATATATATTCCCTACATTTCTCACATTTTCTTTTTACTGAATAACTGTGGAGAAGGTTTAATATTCCTCTATTTTTGTAGAGAGGTTCATAATTAGGATAGCTATCCCTTTGTCCATTTACTCCACCACAAAAATTGCCACTCTTTTCATATGGTCTGTCACTCAAGTGCAAAGAGCTCCACAGTCATAAGAGAGACTACATTATGTGAAAATGGATTCTATTTTTTTTCTCAACAGTTTATTGATCTTCAAGGACAGCCAATTTGTGTCAGCCATCATCTCTTTCTGCTAAAATTATTAGTTTCACCCTACCTTGGTAACTTCTTTTTGGGTTGTCAAAATTTTTCTGCCACCTCCTGTGACCATCTCAAATCTAATTTAGGTGAGGAGAAAGTCCGGAATCCCATAATCTGCTCTGCTTTAACATACAAAGAGTATAGAAGATGCTTAGTTTCCATTACAAAAAAGAAATCATCTCCTGTGGAGAACAGAGAGGTTTGAGTGAAAGCTGTCCCCGCCAGGAAAAATTCAATAGGAGGTTGTTGATACAGTGATTCACTACTTTATGAAAGGTACACGTTATAAAAAGACTAGAAGGTGGCAAATGGGGTTGCTTACTGCCTAATTCATCAGCAGAGCTCCTTCTCCTACCAAATAAGTCAATGTTAATCCTAATGGTACAGTCAATACAGGGAGAATTGCCTCATGAAGCACTTAACGCTACTTTTTTTTTGTCAAATCAGCAAAGTCATTTTAATATTGGCTAGGCAGAAATAGGAAGCATAGCAAAATAATCACGAAAATATTTAAAAGGCCTGCCAATGTCTCCATTTCACTTGAAATTAGACATCTCCTGCTATCCATTTCAAAACAAGCTTTAAATGTTAAAGTTCGGGTTACAATGAATTCTTAGCATGTGTGACTGCTTTAAGCGGTGAACATTTTTTGACTATTGTTTACAAAGCAAGCCCCAGACTTTGTGCAAAATAATTAGTTCTGAAAAGAAACCCTGTATCAAGAGAGTTAATATTGTTTTTCCTCAAGGGTTTTTACAGTGGTAATGAGACCAGTAATTCATTTGTCTGAGAATAAAAAAAGACTCATTTAATCAGAATGTCTGGACTCTGGTAGTCAAAAGAACTCCTAGGACTTGGAAATTTGCTTTGCTAAGTACTCTTCAGCATAGAAAAATCTATTTTATTCCTCTCTTCTTGTCAGGATTTTTTAGGGTTCAGAGAACCTAAAATAAAACTTCGGGCTTCATTTTTGGCAAGAACAAACCTCATCCTGCTTTTCCTTCCCTCATGCAAATTAATATAATATATTTGCCTCTGCCTTGTTTTCAGAGAAAAAATGCACTGCATCAAGCTTCAGTTATATGATAGTCATTCATCCCTTAGATCACATTCAGAATACATAGTGATAGTTGCTCGTATAAAACCCTGTGGGCAAAATTTTTAAAAAAATATTTAATAAGATCATGGAACTTTGCAAATTTCATTTGCCTTACCAGGGAAAATAAAAACATTCACGTAACTACACGTTTTTTATGGTTTGGATTTGGATGGGACTATATTGTTCTTATTTGGACTCTTTCCTGGAGCCTAAGATATTATGGGAATAAATCTTTAATCATATGGTTTAAGGTCAGATTAGCAGTCTGGACAGTTACTCAATGGACCAGCATTCATTCTTAGATTAACTTCCTTCCTTTGCTACCCACAGTGAACACAGATCCCACCTTGTAAATGCACTTGTCTTTTAGAATCCTTCTCTAGTTCAGAGTTGACTTCTGTTGCCTTTTTTCCCCCTACTTTGAATTTTTTCGTGTGACTTTACTGTGTATTTGTGCCTGTTGCATTGATTTCTCTGGTGTAAATCTCATCTTAGAGTATGACTTTTTTCCTACAATAATTCAGACAACTTGTAGATTTTGCCATTAAAGTATTACTCTTCCCAATAGTTTTTCAGACCGTTGAAACTGAAAGTGCCTTTTCTTCTTAAAATGGCAACCTTTTACAGTTGTAAAATAATTAAGCAGTAAATATAAAATTTATATAAATTAAAAAAAAAAAAAACCACAAACCCAAAGCAAACAATGAACCAAACCTTTAATAATAAATTAAGTTAATTATACTTCAGTAGCACAAAAGATGGAGAATGTGGAGGGAATCAGTCTACAGCTGAAATAAAGATATTTCCAACCACTCAAGTCCTCAGAAACTGTTTCACATTGTTTGTATACTGCTGTGTTCATGATACTTGGTGATTTCTCAATGATTTTTGGATCCTTGTTTGTTGCCAAGAGCCTAAGAGCATTTTCCATCTTTCGGCAACTTCAGCTATTTTACATACAGCCAGCCTCCTCTATCTCAGTAAATTATTTCCCTGTCTGTTCCTAAGAATTCACACATCTAATGAGTAATAAGTCAAATCTTTCAGATTCATCACCAAGCAAAGAGAAAAAAGAAATTGTGCCCTGCATTTTCTCAGTGAAAGTATTAAAATAATTTAAAAATCCCCTTACACTTAAGACACAAGCAATCTATCCTTTTTTTTTTCTTTTTCTTTTTCTTTTTCTTTTTCTT
This sequence comes from Trochalopteron elliotii, assembly GCA_024734555.1. Lineage (NCBI taxonomy): Eukaryota > Metazoa > Chordata > Aves > Passeriformes > Leiothrichidae > Trochalopteron > Trochalopteron elliotii. The sequence goes on from JANPWX010000043.1 coordinate 2,125,606, forward strand.
TTTCTTTTTCTTTTTCTTTTTCTCTTTCTCTTTCTCTTTCTCTTTCTCTTTCTCTTTCTCTTTCTCTCTTTCTCTCTCTCTTTCTCTCTCTCTTTCTCTCTTTCTCTCTTTCTCTCTTTCTCTCTCTCTTTCTCTCTTTCTTTCTTTCTTTCTTTCTCTCTCTCTCTCTCTTTCTTTCTTTCTTTCTTTCTTTCTTTCTTTCTTTCTTTCTTTCTTTCTTTCTTTCTTTCTTTCTTTCTTTCTTTCTTTCTTTTTCTCTCTCTTTTCCTTCCTTCCTTGCTTCCTCCCTCCCTCCCTCTCTTTCAGAAATTGACCAACGAAGAACAGTAGATTTTAGTTTCCCTGCCTCAGCATGCACTGATGAGTCCTTTACTTCCATTCTCCTTCTCACAGTTGTCTAGCCTGTTTCTGTAAGATAGCAGGCAAGTCTAGATGAAACCCCTGTACATGTTGCCTCTCCTCAGCCAAGGTGAGATGACTAATTATGTACTTAACCATATGACAATTTCTAGGTGATGAGAATAACAAAGGGTAATATGAATAAGCAGGGCATTGGTGCCTCCCTTATCACCTTTTTTTAATTAATGAATCTTTCTCTTCTTCTCTTCCTGGTTTGTCCAAAAATCTTCTAGAGACATAATGATAGAACTTTGTAAATTATGTGTTAAAATAAACACTTATTTTTTAATCACCTAATTTAATTCAGCACACTAATTGGGAGCTTTCTATAAACACCAAAAGTTCCACAACAGATACTAAAGCTTGGGAAAAAGGTATTGAGCAGTGTTTCAGCTAAACATGTCCTGATACATTCTAGGAGACTTTTTCACATGTCAGCTTATAGACTTTAGGACATCAGCTTAATTGCAACACTCTGCATACAGAGTTAAATGATAGGAATAAGCATAGAAAGCTGTGCAAGAGAGTAAGTTTACAAATAAAAAATGTACATAGAAATTTTACATAGGTATTTTAACTTTTGTGCTTGAATTTCAGATTGAGGGTGTGAACTCAGGGTGGAAAGTAACATTTATTTAAACAGATGTATTTTAATAATGCATATTTTCAAAAGCCAAGAAAAATTTTCTCTTGTGGTTTTCATTTGTGCTAACTCCTTAACCCTTTGTTGTCCTTATGTTTTTACCTTTCTTGTTATTTCCTAATATGTAGGAGTTTTCTTTACTGCCAAGTTTAAAATCACCTTCCTGGGTGTCCTTATGCTTCACTGTTGCATTCTATACCTCATAAATTGCATGTGTTTTAAAACTAAGTACAAATTAGAAAAAAAGAGAAAAAAAAAAAAGAAAATAAGCTAATATGCCAAAAATGAATCTGTTAATTAAGAAAAGCAGGACTTTCTTCTATAACATAGGAGTATTTGTCCTTTTCGAAATAGTGTTTCACATGAAAATCACACAATTTATATTACCTGCTGCTATAAGTGTCCTTGCTTATGTAAAATAGGTTATTAATAAAGCAATATAAGACTAGAAAGAGCTCCTAACTGCTCATTTAACACTTATAGTAAAATTATAAGTACTGCTTCTGATTTTATATATCTAAATAAAGTGTAACTCAGTGACAGAAATTGTTTAAAAAAAATAGCTAATCTTTCTGAAATCGTGATAAATTTTAACTTAAAAATGCCTAGCAGCACTTCCTGTTCTCTTTAGTGGCAGAAAATATTTTGACAGACTAAGGAAGGATTATCTATTTAATGCACTAGATAAATTTGGATCCAGAAACAAATTTTGTAAATGGATTAAATGCTTACTCCTAGAAGCATGGATTACTGGGCTAAGTATCAGGACTGAAATCCCCACAATCCTTAAACAACAGCTCAGAATCTTTCTCACCCTCGTTCTTCTTCCTTCAAAAGGATGGATAGTTCACAGTTATTTCAGGCTAGATTTTGGTAATCGCTCTCTAGCTGAGACTTTTGTTAGCACAGAACTCAAGGTTACTGATGATATATTCTCTCTATGATTGTCTCTATTCCTTTCCTTTCCTTTCCTTTCCTTTCCTTTCCTTTCCTTTCCTTTCCTTTCCTTTCCTTTCCTTTCCTTTCCTTCCTTTCCTTTCCTTTCCTTTCCTTTCCTTTCCTTTCCTTTCCTTTCCTTTCCTTTCGTTTCCTTTCCTTTCCTTTCC
>JANPWX010000043.1:2132668-2168055 GCA_024734555.1 Trochalopteron elliotii
AGTTCAGTATCCTAAGATTTCATCAGATGGTAACCTGTTTATCATTTCATCTGTCATTATCACTTAATCTAGTTGCTTCATTGCCTTGATCTAGCAGTGTTCAACAGTTATATTCCCACTCCTCTGAACAGCAGAGAGGAGAGGAGAGGAGAGGGGATATAACTGTTGAACACTGCTAGATCAAGGCAATGAAGCAACTAGATTAAGTGATAATGACAGATGAAATGATAAACAGGTTACCATCTGATGAAATCTTAGGATACTGAACTTCACTTTGAAATCTGGCACGTTTGACCTGTTGCAGGATATCAAAAAGTTGGCTGCAAGTCAGTTTTCATTCAAAGTGTGTTGAATAATGCAGTCTGCTTAAGTTTAGTTGTATATAAATGTGGTATTCACAATCTGCATATATTTCAAATGACAACATTGATCATGTATTTCATTTTTTGAAAATTATATTCAATGAATCTTATACAGAGAAGCTAGCAGCAGAAACATTTACCCACTTATTTTTCATCCAGTCGTCTGAACTTTTATGTTGTATGACTGACAGACCTTACATGGATTACATGGAGACATCAAGTTTAAAGCAGAAAATACCATTTTCTCAAGGCAGTATCATAATTCATAATCTGTTATGTGATACAGTACAGAATGGAGCTGAACTTAGTGAAGGAAAGCTACACAATCTAATTATCATTATTTCAAATGTTTCTGTCATCCTTAATAAAGAAAATCATAGAGATTTATAAAAATCATTTCATGATTTAATAATACCAGAAAATTACAAACTGAGCTAATATAAATTGCTGCAGTCCTTTCATTGAGCTTTGTTAAAACCCTGAAACTCTGATAAACAAATTTTCAAATGAAAGAGTCAGAATGAAAATTATATTCATAAATATGTACAAGAACACAGTTATATTTTGCTATACTGTTAATATCAGTTATGCAAAAAATAGATTTACTGTCAGCTTGGAACAGGCAAATGAGGTTGTTAGGAAGACCTATTAAATATAAGAGAACTGTTAGAGATGATTATCCACTCATTAAAGATGCTGTGGAAGTTTGAAGTATTCTCAAGGATAATTTCTTGCTTTCCCTAAAAGGAGGTTTCCTCCTCTGTTTTTGTAGTCACTAAACCTAATCATTGCCATTCTAGGAATGGAAACTAGTTACACCCTAGAGCCAGTGCTATACTTAAGGCACACAATCAGTGACATTATCATTAGAGGAGAAGATGCTCAGTTTTCCCACTGAGTTCAGTGATTCTGAAAATCCCTTCTGTTTCTGAAAAGCCATTCTCTTTGCTGCAGTAGATTCAGTAGTCACTGGGCTTCGACAGCTTTGAAAATTTTAGGCTAAAGGGTAACTCTTTCCCTGTCAGAGGCTATAATCTTACACATTGATTCCTTCCCTTTCTATGTAACGTTAAACTTCTAGAGATCAAACCACATCTGAGCTTACTGACCCACCAGAAGTGAAAAACTGTGTGTCAGTTGTGGTATTTAACCTGGAATTCAGTTGTAGGGGAATATATCTGTGAAGTGTGGGAGTAGGGGTAGCACATTCACTTATATTCACTCCATTGGTTCTCAGTCAGGGCTAAGACATGCCCTAGCTATTAAAAAAAAAACAAACAAACAACCAACCAACCAACCAACCAACCAAACAAACAAACAAAAAAACCCAAAAACAAACCCCAACCAAAAAAACCCCACAGGTTTAAATCCCTATTATTCATACTATAGACATTTTATGCCTTTATTCAATCAACTCAAGCTTCTGAATCTAGTATGGAAAGTAAATTGGTGTCCTATAATTACCACTGCTCTATGACCAGGTAAAGAATACTGGGAATGATACACAGTATTATTTTTCCTTGATAACCCTAACATCACAGTCTGTGATGTGGCCAATTTCAGCAGAAAAATTCTGCAATGACTTGTCATTGTGGGTAAGGAGTAAACTCCTACTTGCTTTTCAAGGCAAAGAGTAAACAAGAAAGGATTAAACATCTCTGAAGTTTAGTGCCACCCATTCTTGATTGAAAATCCTTCTTATCTTTCATTTTAGTGATCCCTTTTTACTCCACACAACTTTTGGCGTTACTGATTCCAGCTGTCATTTTTCACAGTCACTACTAGGGAGGAGAAACAAACACACAGTCACAGAAAGCACACTGTGGAGACATGTACAACCCACCTGGCAGCAGCCTAGAAAAGGTTAATGAAAACTCTAATTATCAATCCTTGATATAACAGACGCAATTAGAAACAACTGCTGCAACAGACTGTATGAGGAGCAGTCGCAGGAGGAGCTATTGAGATTTTAAGATATGATGAAAAAGTGCTATGAGATAAAAATTGTCTGCTAAGTAAAGGGAGAAAATACACAGAATTCATGGAAGAGGAAGACATATACTCCTGACACTTATCTTGACCTCCATGGCAAGATACCATAAGAAGAGTAAAGCCTTTGTTTTTAACTCTGAGATATATAGAAAGGATCTGGGGATAAAGACTGAAACTGACAGATACCTGTCTTGCATTTGTGAAAATCCTAACTAATTCTGTTATTAGAAAGAGAAAGGTCTGTTCCTTAGATGAATGAAAAGATCACATATATATACTGGAAAGGCTGTTATACATGGAATGGCTGTAGCTCACTGCCATGTAAAAGTTGAGAACAGATCAAACATTAAAACTCCTACTGAAATAATTGACAAACGTGCTTATAAATTCAAAAAGAATAAGATACTGACAAATATTTACTATCCTGTAATTAGACATTTTGTCCAAAAGTTTTGTTTGGACAGACAAGAGTGAGTATTTATTGTTGACTGATGGGGTACTATTTTACCTGCTATAATTAAAAAAAAAAAAAATTGAGGTGTATAAATATAATAATTGCTGACTTTAAATATTGTTTAGTGTGCATGTGTAAGAATTTAAGACATTTACTTTAAAGTCATGACTAAAACCTAGTGTCCTGCACTGACTCTTATTTAGCTTGAAAGTGCATCTTTGGCATCTGGTCTTCATTTCTAATGTACAGCAACTTTTGCATTAACTTGTAAAACATTTTACAGAACTCTGATTCAAAGCATTTTGCAAATATTTAATAAGAATGTATTGTAAATGTATATCTGAATGCAAGAATCTTAAATTAATATATATAATCTGAAAAGCTCTTAAACAAATTTTTGTAGCCATACGTTGCTGCAAATTTTCTAGATAAATTTTCTGAAGTGCCTGATGCTATTCTGAAGTATTTTAAATTAAACTAAAATTCAAATGAAATGTTTTAAGATACACAACCCTGAAACAGCAGACAGTGTTTTTCAACATGAAACATTGAAGTGCTCTAAATGAATCTTTAGCAGCAGGATACATGAAAATATGCTTCTGCTCATACAGTCTTATGCCCAGACACAATTATCCATAAATTAGATATCCACTAAGTCCCTCTGGAAGCATGCCAAAAGAAAAGTTTATTTGTATTCTTATTCTGACCCTCAATGTGCTTGCAACTTCTATTTTTCTGCTTTTATCCTAAAATTAATGATAAATACAGCACTGAGTAATACCAGAATCAGGCAATCCAAAATACAGCAGGGACTTTTGACCTGTTGCTTAATCTGGTAACTTTTCTGGATCATGAATGGAAAGGAAGGGTTTGGCTTGTTTGGTTTTTCTCCTGCAAAAGGCTACAGAGGATCTGATATATGTTTCTACTTTGATAATTGAACACTGATAGTTATTCCCTGAATTTGGCCTTTCCTGTCACCTGGACAAATCACTTTATAGTGATGTCTCACAACTGTAAGATTAAAAAAAAAAAACAAAATTGTAATTCAAATATACTTAAGTGCACAGCATATAAAATGTCTTTCTTTTTTAACTTAATGAGACCCATGAATACTCTTTGGTTGACCTTTCATGGTAGACACTTAACAATAGTTCTGTTATTTTTTAGGAACAAAATTTAATCTAACAAGTCTTTGATCTCAGAAACCTTTCTAATGAATGTTACTAGACTTGTGAAAGCTTCAGACTTTTGGCATCCCACCTGTCCTATGGGAGCTCCAAGGGGACTTCTGAAGATATGACAGGTTAAGCCAATTCTAAGTGTGACTGTCTTGGGGTGACATGGTGTTTGCATCCCAATAGTCTGATAAGTCTGGGAGCTGGGGGGAGGGGAGAGACGCGCAGTTTGTTTTTAGAAACTGTCCTCCACCGACTGGCCTTGAGAGTTGAATTCAACACACACGGAGAGTTTTTTTTTCAGTAGTTAGTTAGCTAGCGTAGATAGCAGCAGGAGGAGATGCTTTGCTTTCTTTTTTTTCCTTCTCCTCCTGTTTTTTTTTTTCTTTCCTGTTTTTTTCTCCTTTTTTTCGCCTTTCCTTGGAACTATTAAAAAATCTCTCTGGACTGAAGACTCTGGACTGAGGGGGAGCACCCTGGGGGCGGCATCTGGAACCCACCAAGATCTGCGCAGCAACGCTCCCCAGCACTGGAGGAACTGAGACAGAGCAACCACCTACAGGATGGACTTCTTTCCTAAATCTGTCATCTCTTCAGAGCGGCATCATTGGGTATTGTTCAATTTATTGTGCCAGGGTGTGCTTTGCCTGTTTAATAAACAGGGTTCTTTCCACTTCTCTCTGAGGAGGTTTTCCTTTTTCTCGAACCGGTTGGGGGAAGGGGAGGGAGTGCCCCCTTAGGAGGTTTCCTCCCAGATTTGCCCTAAACCTCGACAGTGACCTGTGGAAAATTTTCATAATCTGGACTGCTTTGAAAATTTTTAATCTAAACTTAAATTCATATACACTTATTAATGGTGTTATTGTCTGATACTCCAACCCAGAAAGAAATCTTTCTTACAACCCAAATCTTACACTTTTTGCCTCTCACTGTCAGTTTTCAGTCCCTGCCAATAATCAGAAAAATTTGTTTGACTTTTCTTTTAAGAGCTTTATAAATAATATCTTCACTGTGTTTTCTCTGATTTGTATGTTGTGCTTCATGCTGAGTCTCAGATTGTCATATTGTTGACCCTAAATATTTTTCTAAGTTTGTGTACTCTAAAAGCGTATTTTAGAATCACATTTGAAGTATCAGGATGTTTATTATGTTGATTCTTGCTTTTGCTAACTTTTGCAACCTATTTGTTTAACATTTTACAACCAGAGAAAAGCAGCACACACATACTAGTTTTAGAAGCTGTTTGTTGATGTTACTGGAAATAGAATTATGGTTTAATCTGAAAAATATTAAAGAGTAATCTTGAAAACTTTAAAATATCTTTAATCTAGAAGAATTTTAATTCAAAATAATTACAAATAATCTAAAAAGCTCCATATTTTGCAAAAACCTAATCATAGAAGTAATAAAATCGAAATCAAATGAGATCCATTGAATAATTTTTTATTTTACTTTAGTCAGGTCACGAGAAATTTACAAGTTTAACTTTGAAGCAATTACCTAATAATTCACATAGCACATTTCTTTTCTCTGCTTTGTTCTGGATTCCTCTATCTTTTGAAACATCTTTAATTAAAGCAAGTTAGCCATTGGGATCTTTATCTAAAATCACTTCTACTTATCTTATTGTGTTCAGAGATGTCACACAATCTAAGATTGGACTCAATAAATACATCCTTGAAGCAGTAGCAGCTGTGCTTCTTTTTCACCTGTGCCTACTTTTGTAAAAATATCTGATTGTGTCTTTAATGTAACAAAAGTTTAGTGAATCTAGGTTAAGTCCCAAGACTTTGACAAGTATCAAGCTGCTTGCTGAATTTTACAACTGGTTGACTATAAGAATGCAGAGTTATCAAAATGGAGAAAAGTGCCTTTATGAGCACGTGGTGCTTCAAATTATCCTAAAAGGAATGCTTAAATCCTTTCTCACACTCTTCCTCTTTTTCTTCTTGCTCTGACAAACCTGCACTTAAACATAATTACTAATGCCATCCACCACTTAGTATGTACTTACTTTAAATAACAGTTCAAAAAGATTCAAAAGACAGAACCTCAGAGTTCAAATCTTGGGGTCTTTGAGGATATATCAGCAGACATCATAAATGTGTCTTTTTCTGATGTTAACATTTCCACACACAAACTGGTAAAAAATAACTAATACCACTAGCCCTGGTTCATCACAGATCTCTTGGCAAGGCTGAGGCATATTAGTACAACCTAAACTTGTGTTGTTACCAGAGGTAGTGGTATTAAAGGTTAACAACCTTGCAAAAGAAAACCTTAATGTGTTCAACTTGCATGAGAAAAAAGAACAATGTTCCTGTGTGAAACAAATAAGGCCTTTGATACCAAATGCTGATTACTGTGATTTTATTCCTTACAATATTTATCCTCTTATATAATGATATCTGCTCCTTTCATAAACATATATGTCCATGTGAATGATGTGTGAGAGTCACCATAAGTCAGTTCAAGTCTGTTTTTCTTCGTGCAACTTTGCTACCAGTTACACTCTAACCTATGTGTAATACATAATTTTACGGTCAAACACATTTCACTCAGCACGCCACTGTCCTTGAAAAGTCAATCATTCACTTGTTTCTTTCTCCTTCACAATAAGTACAGAATTTCAAAAATAATGTAGTGTGATTCTCAAGGAAAAAGCATTTACTTTGAGATGGAGCGTTCTATAATTTTTTTGAATCAAACTTCCTTTTTCCAAAAGAAAATTTAATTCTAGCTTAAAATCTATCTTTAGCAGAAGGTGAAGTGCTAAAGTAGAAGCAAATCTTGACTCTCTGCCAAAGACAGGTAAAGCAATCTTTCTAAATACCTATTTCATAAGGGTTTTACAGTTCTCAAGACACTTAAAAGTGCAAGAGGTGAAAATAATGTGAAATTTCATGGTGCAATAACTGAAAGGATATTTCAATTTTTTCTATTCCATCTCCCTCATCACTAATGATCCTGAATTTTAAAACTGATGCTTGTCAAACTTTAATATTCTGGAATTAAACATTCATTCCTGTTTTTTCAAAATATATCGGGGAGGGGGTCCCAGGTGCTTACAGCAACTAATCTGAACAAAACAAATAAATTACAGAAACAAGACACATGGAAGACCTAAAAATAAATGAATACAGCACTGATGGTAACATTTCCCAATGTAAAAAAAAAAATTATTATTTTTAAAGAAAATTATAATTAAAGCTAAAGAAGAATCAGGCATAAAATTCTATTTTTAGTCATCATACAAGAAGGACTTGTACATAAAAATGTGTCAGAGCAGACACACAAACCTTTGATGCAACACTTATTACTAAAGTACCAGTAAAGTAGGATATACATATATAAAAATATATTATTTTTTTAATCTCTTCAAACAAGTTGTAATGAAATACATTTCTCAGAAGCCTTAATTGGAAACTGAAAGTGTTTTTCATGTAAAAAAAAATCTTGAAGACCTATTATTCTTCCTCCTGTCTCTGCATATATCCCAATTACTTTATTGTGAGCTGTTACATTTGCCCAACATGATGTCCAGGCCTCAAGAGTAATGCTTAATAAGATGCAGTACATAAAAAATTTTTGCATGAACACTTTAATTTTGAATCCTGAAATAACATTTTCAGCTGTGCGCGGTTATTTTAGTGATTTTAATGTGGCAGTATTAGCAGCTAATGACACTACTTGCACATCCATAGTTAACTGTGAATAAAAAAGCTAAGTCAGCAGGTGGAAAGCTGTAGGCAACAATCAGAAATTTACAGGTGCTGGGACCTGTAAAAAAATTGCCTTTCTTCCTCAGAAGAATTGATACAATAGTAAGAACCCTAGCAAATTAGAAAGTCCTTCTTACCCCACATTGTGCTCTCACAGTCAGTACCGCTCCCTGTAACCTCCCTGAATGCAAATCTATCCTCAATGACAGAAAATCCCCTTTATTGTCTTTTTCCTTTCCTTCTTCTGTCCTTACACTTGAGAAACTTTCTTAATGGCAATGAAATTGACATTGGCTGTAAGATTATCAGAGTGGACTTGTAAGGATAATGAAGGCTGAACTTATCTATAGTGATGAGATCGAGGTCAGTGGGAACTGCTCTGTGGCTAACATTCATGAAACATGGACTTTGGACCTTGTATTCGAATTGCCCAACCCATTATGGGTGGACATACTACTTACAGACTTTCTGGTGTTTCATGTTTTTTCCTTTCTACTTTTTAAATTTTGTTTTGCTTTTTGATTGGCTTGCTTTTGCTTCTTGCTGGTTTTGTTTTCCTTAAGTAGTGTCCTTCTTAGTGCTGTGTCAGTTTGATTTTCCCTATCACAATAGGGAGGGAAGAAAGGGTACGAATTGTGCCAGGACAGAAGCTGATGCTGGAGAGGGAACAGACAGGCTCAGTATTTTATAGTTTTATAAAAGTAGATCTCAGAATTTGAAAAAGTGTAATTAACTTTACTGAACATGCAATAAAGTCTGCATTCACTGGGTTTTTTCTCCCTAACCAAAATGATGAATCAGTGGTTATTTAGCATATAAACATATTTGTTCTTGTTCAATTGGCTGAACACTGTAAATTGAGCACTGATGATTGCTACTTTACATGGAGAGGCACCTCTCTAGTGCTCTGATTTCTCAAGAAAATTTTTTGAATCATTCAGCAAAGGAGAAGAAACAATATCCTAATTACTGGATGGTAATTTACAAACAATTTTTCTGCTACCACAAAAAGTGCATTTTAAGACATTATAAACAAACATCTTAAGCATTTTCCAAGTACACCTGAAGCAGTCAGTTTTGAGTACCAGACTTTTCTACTAAAGAACAAAAAATAAGACAGAAGGAAGAACTGTGAGGTATTATAAAACCATATAATGAAAAAAAATCCCCAAAACACTACTTAAATTTCTTAATAAATATTAGGCTTGATTGGCTGGCAAGCACAAAGGGAACACTCAGTATGAGAGCTCCAAAGTTAGCTTTACTCTTACAGTGACTTTGCAGTTGTGTCATCTTTCTTACTAACTTTTCTTACATATTCCTGACTAGAAATCAAATCATGTGGTGATGAAAGGAGATGAGCTTGGTCAAACAGGACCTGCCTTTCATAAACCCATACTTGGGCCAGATAACCTGGTTAATAGGGGACACAAACCACCAAAAAACCTGGCCTCTTCCAGTCCATGCTCCATTTCAACATTGGAGAAAGCATTAAGGGATTAGATAGAAAAACTATCTTTCCATGATTTTTTTTCTAGTCCATTATGGGAGACTGTAAGTGTACTTCCCTAAAATATCTTGCCTAGCTCTTTATTATACAGGATAGCAAATAACTGCCATTTCCACCATTCCCACACAGAATAGATGATGAGCAGAATGATGTCACAGATAGAAACTGTAAGATCTCAAATATGGATGTTGAATTTCTTTTCTCATAATATAATACCTCTAATATGAGAAATCCATACTATCTGCTGTGGTAGTGAACATTTTCGAAAGCTGTATTGGAAAACTGAACAGGTCAATCCAAAGGGCTGGATTTTATTTCCTCTTTACTTAACAGACTTCCACCTGTTGCTGCATAGCCTTGCTGAAACCTGAAAAAAAAATGAAAACCAAGAAATTTTTGGTTAAACATGATACAGACTGAGAAGACAGAAAAAAAGGATAAAAGTCAACTTAATATCTTGTTTTCCTCTCTAACACTGTGGGTAAAAAAAGAACTTCCATTAAGGGCAGCCTTTAGGGACAAGTTTTGAGTATATAACCTGCATACAAAACACTTATGATCATGCATATTTATCTCTGCTAATGAGAAAGTAAGTGTTCTATTAAATTACATTCATTTAAAATGTCTGAGTCTCATAGATTGCATATCTTAAAGTCATAATTAGGATTTGTGATTAGCTGAGACATTTCAGAAGACATACTTGAGGAATCAGTAAAAAAGAAAAGATATGTATCAAGATTAATTGAATAAAACACCTTGCTTTTATCACAACTCTTCCACTTATAGTAGTGAGGATGGAATAGAAAATGCAATAATGAGATGAATTTATAGCATTAGTCCAAAAGTCTCAAAAATTAGAGTTCTCAAAGATTAGCTCTCTGTCTCTTCCTAGGGAAATTTCATATTCCAAATATAGAAGGAGAATATATCACCTGCCAAAAAAGTGAGAATGGCCTGTGAGCCCTTACAGCATCCTCTTGGTATTTTAATGCATGATATATCTTGGCATAAAGGTCCATGCTTTAAAGTGGAATTACTGAACTGAGGAATGTTAAAAAAACCTAATAAAGCCAATATTTATTTTTGCCTATTCTAAAGTATATCAGGATAAATACATTCTACCACGAATTAAAAGAAGTCAAACTGGACAGTGTTGAACTGGAACAGGTAATCAAGTATGGTGGAAGTATTTTTAGGAACAAAGGGAAATGGATATTCTTAGCAAAACAAATTAAGTTTTGAGAAATAACCTCTTTAACTGTCATACCAAGTTCTCAGTGCATTGTTTCTGCTATTGATGTGATTATATTAATCACCAATATTACCAGCACCAAAATATAGGAGATTTTATGTAAAATATTACTAAGATATGAAAAAAATTATTGCCTGCATGTCATCAGGCAATTTCTCATTTGAGGAGATTAGCATTTCGAAAAATTAGGAATCTACTTGTCCTTTTACACATCATACTTGTCCTATTTAATTATTTAATTAAAGTAACTTTGGTAAAATTTAATGAGGATTTTTAGCAGATAATTGAGAGAAAAAAAAATATAAACAAATTTACTTCCAAAGAAAGTGATAATTTATGATCACTTCTGTATTGTCTTGCTTGACTAGAAGTGACAAAGCAAAAAAAGAATTTGGAAAAGGGAGAAAAAATATATTGAGGATCCTGAAACTGAAGATACTTAAAATCCTTAATCTTCATTAGTTTACACTGATGAGCTACATAATATGATATCTTAGTGTACAGTTATTTAATCAGGATTGATTGAAATAGAAGTAGTAGGGACATTGTTCAATTCTCACAAAGAAATTTATATAATTTCTGCTTATGTATTAACAGTGGGAAGTGTTACATCTTTCTTACTAAATTTGAGAGATTCTTTAATGGTTAACAGGTGAGGGGGCTTAATATCTAAAAGTCACCTTCTTTGAAACTGGCAACATGTATAGAAAAAAATCTATTAAAGTTTCTATGGAAGGAAACTCTTTTAGTGAAGTACATTAACGAAAATCCTAAGGATTTTTACTAACTTGGCTACTGGAGAGCAAATCATTGCAAATCACTGAAAGTGATAGATGAATATTTTTAGAAAGGCAACCCTGCATCAGAAACCTAGTAAATGGCTAGGTAAATTTTGATGAGCCTCAGCTCAGAAGACAAGAGACCATCTTAATCCTCCTATGCCAACAATTGATCTATTATAAATTACTCCATAAATCATATATACACCAAAATAGAGATGACAGATGAAAATAAGTGCTGTTCTCCTTGATCTAAAACAAGCTTACAACTTATAAAAACAAAGAGGTCCCAGAATCTGCAGCGGTTGTCTTAAAATTTCCTAGTAAGTTCCAATATCTTGGCAAGCTCTATGACACACCAAGTAACCTTGTATGCCACTGGCTCCACTTCAGCTGAAGGCCACAAAAATCCTACTGGTTCATCTGGAACTAAAAAAACTGTCTTATACTCATTAGAAGGTTTGGTATAATGAAGAAGGGTTATTCCTGACTTTAGAGGAGGACTCTGAGACATTGAAATATAAGTGATCCAGCTCTGATTTATGCTTCTTGTGTTATTCCTTTTTATTTCCATGATAAGTGTCTTATGTGACTATTATTGTTGTTAATAATAATTTTAATAATAAAAATTATTATAATAATTTAAACAGTTGCCTTCCACAGTATTCTGCCACGAAGAAATAAAGATTATTATCCTACTGCTGCTCAAAGTTTCTTTTGTAGCTCAGAAAAACCTTGCACCAGAGTTCTGTAAACCAAGCTACTTTTATTCTGCCTGTCTTGGAAACACTGTTACCACTCTTTTAACATAAAGATAGGGTAGAGTCGTTCAAGAAAAGAGATGGGACACAAAACTCTAGAAAGTGTTGACATATTTGGAGTTTGTCTGGTTTATTGGATTTAAAAAAAACTTGAAGCAAAAAGATTAAAATGATTAATTTTAAATTATGACTTCAAACACTAAGTAGAAATCTAGAATAAGCTCAGAGATCTTATGTTGAGCAGGTTCTTCTATTCTTGCCTTCTCACAGAATTCTCTTTGTGGGGTTTTGAGCTATGTGAAATACAGAAGAGGTCAAAGAAGGAAAGAACCAAAAAGTACCATATGCATGTTTTGAGATTGATTGTCATTCTTCCAGACTGAAATAGAAATCTCAGTAGATTGTTCCAAATGTTGGTTATGTAATATAGCTTGGCTATCAGCAGCAGACTGAATTAAGACCAAAGAATTTATCTTGCCTCTTGCAATGAATAATGAAGTTAAGATAAAATACATGTTCAAAGTTGAAGAGCACAATGAACTTCACAAAGATAGGAAAATTCAGCTTCCAGCCTTTTAAACTACATTTCCCTTCTGGAAGTAAAAATGATAACAGGCGAATTATCCCTATGTATCATCTACAAAAACTGGGATTGGCAGATCTGAGTCCATCACACAAAATTAGGCATACACTGTGTAAGATTGTATGTGAGCATTTCAGGAATGTGAGAAATGTAAATTTGTTTCAGATTGACATAATAGCTCAGTGACAATTGACACTGGCTACATAGGAGCTATCATAAAATTGAGTAAAGACACCTGTTGAAGCAATCTGGTGATAAACAATTGTCTGCTCTTTTCCAAAACAGGTGTGTGGAGGAGCTTTTTCTATTTCTCTTTGCATATTTGCAACTAGAGTGTGTATGGCTGAATTTCTCTTTTCCTGGAAAAGTTGGTTGATGTTTTGGACTATAGCAAAGGGAATTCATATAAAGTTTATGGACGTGTATACGCAATAATATATATAATAATTATTAGTATGTATAATACACTGACCTCTGTATTCTGCTGTAATGGTCTGGCTTGACAAGGTCCTAATGCCATTTCAAAAAAATGTGCATTTAGTTTTCCAATTTGATGTGTTCCTGTGATACTGAAACTGCTCCAGGTAATAAGTGTTAGTGGAGTTTTATGAAGACAAATATGCAAACACCCTCTAATTAGTTCTAATTCACAGTTCAACAAAATAACTTTGGTGCCTCCACCAAAAACCGTTCATACATAAAAAGAAATATTTTGTGCATTCAGTGAGATCTACTCTTTTTGTGCGATATAACTGCAACAAACTATAGAGAATGTCTTAGTTCATCTTTTTTGCCTTCCAGACTTAGGTATCATTGTTGAGGTTGTCCTTTCCTATTTCTAGGAGGCAGGATTGATGGCATGGGATTTGAGGAAGTACAAGCATATTTGATTTTAAAAATTTTTTCTAGCCCTTTAAATAATCACATAAATAAATGAAGTAAAGCATGCAAATAAAGATCACAATAACAGTGAGTCTGTTTGGAAAATAATCTGTGGGAAAAAACCTAATAGAAAAAGAAACAAAACACTAAATGTACAAAATACTCATGCATTTCAATCTAAACTCTCCTTGGCTGAAATATCTTGGAATTAAGTGAAAGGTAAAAAGGATGATGGCTGACCATTGTTCTTTTTAGCACACACTCCCCAGAAACATCCACCCACTCACACATCTATTAAAAAACCTCTTCTCTTGTAAAAATACAGAATATGAACAGACACGTGAAATATTTTATAACCAAAATAAAAATTATAAGAATTTTCTTTTTCATATTATATTACTTGTCTGTGGATCTTACAAACAACTTTATTTTCTTATTATAGTTTAACTTGTAAAACTCAATATGTTTTATACAAACTTCTAGTGCTTCATTTACAGGAAGTGAACAACACTTGAAGAACTCAGTAATGGGTGTACCCAGTGGGCACTGGGAAAATTTAAACAATCCCAAAATTTGTCCTAGATGAGTCTTACCTGAGGAGATTTTAGATGTGAAAATTAGGCCAGAGGTGTTCTAGCAGCAGGAATTTTTGTCTGTCTGAGAGACTTTTTTACAGTACTAATTGTGGGGTATCTGAAAATATTGTTAATAATGTGAGTACACAGAACCACTCCTTGGTGCATACAGAGTAAAATGAAGCTCATAGTAAGTTATGAGATAGATCTGTTTTCTCAATATGAAGCTTTTCTAAGTAGAAAGACTGAGTGTGACTTGTTGAAGATAAAAAAAGAGACATTAGTCCACCAAAAACTCTGTTGAAAAAGTGCTAGTTAATCTTGCAATGATACTTTTTGGAGAGGATCACTAGATCCATATGGAAATTATTATCTTCCCATATATGACTCACTTATTTCAGGAACATTCAAAGCTAGAAATGTTTTGTACTTATTGTATTACAATATATTTTTATATTTTTGTAATGGTTAAAACCTGCTTTTTGACAAATGATTAGTTCACTTTGTGCACTTGCACTCAATCATCCATGTTACTGAATCAGCGTCTTATTTGATCTATGGGAGGAAAATTAACCTGGATTTTAAAATTTCATTTTCCTGAATGTTGTCTTTAAGGCACTTGAGTGGAATGAGAGTTTTCATTATTGTGCCTGGACAAAAAGAAGAGAAGCAGCTTTATAAGATTATTTCTTTCAGGATGCTGTCTTCATGTCTAAATTATTTGACATTAAGTAGTGGTATTTACTACTTCTGAAGAGAGAAAAATCTGTTACACACACACAGACTTTAAAGGACCTCAGTGAGGATGCATTTTAGGGGCAAACGTTAAGACTAAACTTTCCTTTTGAAAAGTGCTCAAAGAATGT
The DNA here is from genome assembly GCA_024734555.1 of Trochalopteron elliotii. Lineage (NCBI taxonomy): Eukaryota > Metazoa > Chordata > Aves > Passeriformes > Leiothrichidae > Trochalopteron > Trochalopteron elliotii. The sequence goes on from JANPWX010000043.1 coordinate 2,147,585, forward strand.
AAGTTTGGTCAGTAATCATCCTTAAAAAGACATCAAAGTCACTGCGGGATATTTTTCTGTAATTAAGGCTAACTAATCTCTTACATATAGAGTAAATGGTAAGAAATTAAAAGGTAGCAAATGGTGATGCATATAAATTCTGGGATTGGAGTCTTGGAGCTGGGCTTGCATTTTGTACTGTTGCTTTTAAAGGATGACCCAGTCAATAGACTTGCCACATAATGTTGTTGGCGAAGCCCCCATTAAAACTTAGTGGAATTTTAAATTTGCTCCAATATTAATACACGCTAATTACTGTCTTCTTGTATACATTTCAATGAATGTTCCTGTGGATTTCTCTTTTAACTGAAATGGAAATTTCTATGCCAGTGAGTAAAAAGTCTTCATGAACATGAAGCAACTTTATTTAAGTTAGGCTTAATAAAACAGAAAATAATTAAATACAGGAATATATTGAGTCATGTCTATCATGAAGAAACCCAGTTGTCTGAACTTGGTTCCTTCTGGAGGCTGAAATTCCACAAGGATAAAGGCTGTATATCTTACGAGTATAGCCCCCAATACCCTGTTAATGCTTATCAAGAGAAAAATAGCTGCTGAGAGCATGGTGGTGACTTTTTATTTGGACTATCCAGCAGAGCAAAACAAGTGTGACACTTACTGCCCTGAGGTCTCAGCTCTAGCACCATCACAGTGATAATTTAAATGCAATTTGCAGATTTCCAAATTGTTGTGATTTAGGCATTTATTGCAAGAAACGTATGATAAAATATAACTAGGAATCAGAAGGTTAACTTGATAGACTGTACTGGCTAGTGCTACACAGTCTTAACCTAACCTGATGATCCTTTTTCTCCTTAAAATTACTTGAATCTGTGGATTTACTTAGCTTTCATCATTTCCACAGCCACTTAGAACAATAAGATCTATAAGAGGATCATATTTCTCTTCACCTAATAAATACCTCAGGGTCCTTATTATGATCTCACTGTAAAGTAAGAAAATAAAATATAAAAATGGTATAACACCTTGTAGAATTAGTTATATTTCATCCTATTTAAAAGTCTAGGGCTGAGCTTTAATGAGAAGGAAAAGTTGACATAGCAAAGTACAAAATTCAGTTGATATCAAAAAAAGATCAGGAACGTCCCATTGGAAATTGGTCACACACACAAAAGTTCTAGAGGAAAATTATTAAGATTATTAAGAATAATCATCAGTGCAGATAAAAGGGATCTCTTCTTTCTTGCCATCTTCTCTTTCCATTAGCTTTTTCAAGTAAAATTAACACAATTATTTATACATAAATAAACTGTTGTTCATATGTCAATAATAGATCTTCCACAACAGGATCATATGCAATCATCAGGGTGTTACTACTCAGTATTTCCCTCTGCAACCAGAACAAACACAAGTAGATCAACTTCTGTCCAATATTTCTGGATCAGTGACTGGCCTGTCACTGTGTATCTTCCTTACAATACTTCCATAACCTTTGCAAAAGGCCAGTGATATACCATAGATCTTAAACTTGTTAGCACATTTTGTCCCATGGTAAATAGCAACTGATCGAAGAACTGCAGATACTGACTGAAAAAAACCTGAGATATAACATTTTCTGTTATTAAATCTATTGTTTTTCTGTTTCTCAGGAAATTTTATTGCTATTTATTACCTAGTTATCACCTTTCATGCTATATATGCATTGTAACATACACGATCTTTTAAGGTCAGCTATTATGTAAAAGGCTCTTTGAACAGACTGAGATCAACAAGTAACAGCTGTTAATACTTTCAGATACCTGCAGGATTCACTATTTTTCTAATGCAGTTTTATGTCAATAAATATAGGTTAGCTGATAGGCTTTTGCAAAGGTATCTTTCATGCTGCTACACTGAGCACCTAGAAATCAAGAACTTACTGTGTTTTTATCTTGTCAAACTTCTCAGTGTGCTGTAAATAAGGGAGGTGTAACTGGTTTAATATGACATGCATATCTGTAAAATTCTGGGTGTATATATACATAAAATACATAGAATCTATCATATTCTATATGTCTATATCTAGATCTAGATCTATATATATCTGAGGCAGTAAAAAGAAACTATCTGAAGAGCATGTCTTCTTACATGCAAAACTGGGATCAAGAAAGAGATTTAGCCCAAGTCCAAAACTTAGAGCACAGATCTCGGGATTCAGCAGATATTCTTCACTTGTGAAATGTATTGGATGTACTGTTTCTCAATTATTCTTTAAAGAAAGAAATATACTTCACAAAACAGAAAAATTACAAAGCTCCCAATAGTTTCTAGCACTTCTTTCTCACCTTTTTATGTTCTTTCTAGCAAATGCTTTTATGTGCATTCTGTGATGTTCCTTGTCTGCTTGCAAATTTAAAAAAAAAAAAAAAGGATTTTGTTTTGGTCTGGCAGTAATCTATACTTGTTATTATCTGCTAACATCCTTCTACCTCTGGAGAAATTTACAGAGATTCCAGGTGGTAGATAGTTGTCTTGTCATTGTATTTATCTGTCATCATTCTGTCATTGTATTTAGTAGAAATGATGTTATTCAGTCCTACTTCTGGTCTACTGGAAGCTCTCACTGTCCCTCCAAATTTTGGTCACTAGCAAGAACATAGAACACTAAAAAAAAAAAAAATTGGGTTTGAAATATTATGTAGTCACTCTTGATCAATATAGGAACATACTGTTCTTGCAAAAGAGAGTTAAAGTATTGAGGATGAAATGTTTATTTCAAAACAAAGACATGCCACTGTACCTCATCCAGAAAATGTTATTATGTGATAGATTCAACATTTCAAACCTATGTTCTTCAGATAAGCATTTCACAAGTTTGATTGAGTGAAGGTCAGAACTGCAAAAGCTGCAAAATGTGAAGGACTGAAACTCTGCAGATATCAGTAAAGGGAATGAGAACAAATGTTTCTCACTCTGAGAGTGTAAATGCTAATGTTTTAATTAAAGAAATAAAAATCAATTCTTCATTGACTAGAATTAGAGTCCAACTTCAGGTTTAGAAAGGATACAAGGAAAAATAAGCATATATTTAGGCATTTTTTCTGCCAAAATGCTAATGTCAATAAAAAATAAATAGGAAAAGTAGACCTAAAGAAATATAGCTTGATCCCCATGGCAGCAGAGTCAGGAGACATACATGAGATTATAAATTTACTTTCTGTGGAAACAAAATAAAATTATCAATAATATAGAATAGTAGCAAATCCACTTCATTTTGTGTTATCAGCCTTCTTAACTATGTGTCATTAATCTAGAGGATGCCATCTTGGTCTTTTCTCTATAATTTTAAGTCATTCTTACACTGTGAAGTGCTATGACTTCTCTCTGCCCTTTTCACTTTAGTAACCCATACAAACCACAACTGCCTCAGTGCATGGTATGAAAGGATGAAAGAGAACTTGTGCCATTACATCCAGGCCAGCTAAACTGAGGCTCTGAGACCATCAGTTGGTAGTTCCCTCATGCACCCTTTTGACTTTATTTTGTTGCCTTGTCTATGGAAAGAGAAGATAGCACTGGTGTAAAAAGGCTTGCCTCAGGAATTTCATCCTACCTTTCAGGGAACCACTTTGCTTCAAAACCTGACTTTTACTGCAGGTCAAGGAGAGAAGAAAATGTCCAACTGTGTACCAAGTTTATCTGAAAAGAACCTCACTTTCATCGGCAATTTGTTTATATGTATGTGTTTCAATATCTTCCTAGATTTGCCTTCTTTTATACCGAAAGAATTTGGAAGAGCATAGTAAATAATAGTGTCATCCAATGACACTTTTATAACACTAACATATATTTTTTTCTGCTTGACTGGTAGCTAGATTAATATTTTAAATTATTTGTTGTTCATTATTATGGTCTGAGTGAGTACCTAAAAATCCAGATAGGTTTCTTCTCTTGCTTTGTTAAAAATGTTGGCAGTTTATTTGCAGGCTGCATAGTTCAGTGGATCCCATTCCTTTTCAAGCCGACTCTCATTTGAAAAATCTGACATGCTCCAGACCTCATTTGTGCTGATTCTCATCTTATTTTTCTTTTCTGAAAACTGCAACTTTTCCTTACTCTCCTATAGAAGCTCTGTTTCCTATCACAAATTTCAAGCAGAACTTAGAGCTGAAGTTTGTGATGTACTGAAGCCTCATCAGTAAGCCTAGCCCCTTTGGTAGTAACTGAATGACTGATTTAAGCACTTTAAGACCTATTATAAGCCTTCAATGTATAATTGTTTGCTTATATCTTATTCTTGGAATTTCTAGAGGTTTCAAAGATAATTTGTTTCTGTGCCTGACCACATTTAGTAGGATTATTTATTATCCCCTCAAGAAGAAAGCATCCTAATTACTTTTTCTTGTTGATTATTAAGTGGAAGGTAAATACTTGTAGACAATGCAATACTTTTTGGCTGAACTGCTGCTTAGTTCTCCCTATGCATAGGATATACTTGCAGACACTTCACCATAAAAAAATTCATTATGATTGGAAATACCTGTTGTGTATTGTGAACTCAGAACAGATTGTGTTTCAGCTATAAAAACATGGTCTTCTTTTACTTTACAGTAAGTTGAATTTAGAATTTTGGTTGTTATGCCATAAGCTTTGCCAACATTTTTTCCTTTACTAGCAGGTAATAATTTAAATCAGCCTGTTGAATAACTCACCTGTAGTTCTTAATACTTATTTTTATCCACTCACATAATTACAGTGCTATCTAGAGTTTAAGAGAACAGTGCAACTTTTAATTAAAAATTATTACTATTTTGATTAAACCTGGTTTTGGAACCAGACAGTTTGTCGGCATGAGCACAGCATGTCTTGTTTTCTACTAAAATCCTCATTAAGGTCACATCTGCTTTCCTCGATTCCTACATCAAAAATGACCTTGTGCTTACTCTGTTTTATGACAACAGAAATTATCAGTCAAAGAGCCCTTCAAATCTCTTCCCAATTGTGTCCCATGTTTCCTGAATATTTTCAAACTAAGGGCATGCAAATCACCTTAAGTCAAGATACAGCTCATCCCAGAGGCAAAAGTCACTGTAGCACTGACATTGTCTACCACCTTTTCTTCTTGGCCTGGAAAAAGGAAATTTCAATCAATAGTAAACTTTCAAATTTATCCTACTTTTTGTGAGAGCATCAGGATGTAAAGAACAATGGGATCAGAATACCCTGCTGCTGTATCACATAAATCTCTTCTGTTACCCTTTAAAGGTTAGAGATTGCATAAAATATAATATAAACATCAGTGGTGTACTAATAAATCTAAGAATGTGCATTAACAGAAAACTTTATACTCATTCAAATATTTTTTTTTACGTATTTGTCTTCCATTATTCAGAAAAAAAGCTGAAAAAAATCACAGACAGCAACATTAAATCAGCTTAAGAAAATTTTGCATAGTTCTAACTCTCGTCATGTCTTTCTAGTAGGAAATGTGTTTAATTAGTGTAGGTTTGGTTTTGGGGGGGGGTTTTGAGTGGTTTTGGTTTCATTTTGTTTTTGGGGTTTTTTTTATCTCTATAGTCACCTAATGGACCCTCCAAGATTTTTGACTCCAAATATTAAATATTAAGCAGGAGAGGTCTAAGAGCTGCTCAGTAGACTGGTTAGTTAGTTTGCAACCAACTTTGAACTAACAAAGTACTTATTAATTACTCCCTTAAGGGACCAATTAAAAGCCTTTCATAGAACTTGAGTTCTGTTTGTCCATACAATATCTTGTCTTAAAATTTTTGCGTAATTCTATCAGCCAGCTTGGTGACTTAACTTCTAGAAGACTAGAATTCCCCTTGTTTGGTTTATGAAAAATGATATAAAGTCAAGATCAAGTGATCAAGTGTTCCATCAACCTGAACAATAAACAATTTTATGCTTATTATGCTACTGTACAAATATGAAAACTGGATATGTTGTATTTTTCATCTGAAAATATGCCAGCAAAGATCACAACTAAATCTACTCTCAGTTAGATGGTATGTCAAATGATCAGAGAAGATACAAGTGCTGAAGTACTTGGAATGCACTTCCATAAAGGCTCAGCCAAAAGAATGGGGTTGAACAGGACACTGATGACAAACATATCCAAGAGGATTGGGAAAGAATAAATGCTGTCATTTAAGAAAATTTTTAAAGTACACTTGAAAGCATACTTGCTTTAAATACAATTTAACAGTCAGTTTCTGGGGCATTTTATTCAAAAGCAGGTCTTCTGTGTCAATGAAGCCTAGGATGGAATAAAGCTTAAATTCCTTCAGAAACCTTGAAGCTGTGCAGTGAAACTATGCCAGAAGAGCATACACGAAAAAAAGATCTTTGCTCCTAGCCTGAGGAGTGCTGTCAATTCCACAATAAAAATATTCAGTTGTTTTTTCACCTTAAGTAGTCCACAGTCATCTCTTCTCTATGACACTGTGATCCTTCTCTCAACAGTAAATTAAGGTATTTTTGTCAAATAACACTCTACAATCTGACAGATCAGCACTGTATATTCAGCCAGTGCAGTGTAAACAATTTTTATTTCAAACTAACTCTCATAGTTGTTAAGCTTGTGGGGACTCTTACTTATAAATTATTGTAGTAGATAGCAATCATATCCAATTTGCTACTGATATTGTAGACCAGCAATTTCAATTGTTACTGCAATTTTAAAAATAAACTTGGGAAAATAGTTAATACAAGGTATTTCTGCTATTTCAGAGCAGCTTTCTCTGGGGTAACACTCTTTATCCTTGAGCAGAATATATACTAAAATTTGAAGCTAGACAGGGTAAGGAATTATTACAGTGATATAATTTTCAGTATACACTCAGAAAACTAGGGTTTGTTAAACTGAAATAGTTTCAGGAAAATATTTTGTAGTAGTAGTACTAGTAGGAATATCAACTCAAGATATTTTTCCAAATTCATTGGCAGAAGAAAAAAATCCCATTCCATCGTTTCTCATCAATTCACCAGGAACATTCAGATAATCACTAAGGAAGATGAGTACTCTAATTGTCACACTATAAAGAGTATTTATCCATCTTAAATATTGGGGGTAAACAGGTTCTGATAGCTTAATTTTTCTCAAAAAATCTCAGCTAAAAGATAGAAAAAAGCATGAAAAAACCCAAACCAACAAAAAAACCAAACCAACAAAAGTAAACAAAAAGAACCCCAAACCAACCAACCAACCAACCAAAAAAAAAAAAAAAAAAAAAAAAAAGCTATAGCCTCTAAAAGAATTTGTTGATGACCAATTTTTTAAAGGAAATATTTTAAATATGCTTCATTTAATGAAAATAGTTGATCATGGTCTTTGGGATTAGATGTTTTCTGTGAGTTGTCCTCAAATTGCTCTGTGCATAGTAATTTATCTGCTTCCATGCTAACATCACGGAACCACAGTAACATTTTCTGAGCAGATCATGAAGTAAATTCACTGGTAACACAGGTGTAAATAAATTCATGTGTTAATATGTGTTTATCAGTTGCATCTTTCAAGTTTATCTTTGTCAGGAGGTAGTAGGGTCTAGTCAAGCTATCTCACAACACATCATAAAATACCTCTGCAATCCATTTCTCATTAAACAAATTAGGTATTTATGTAACTTGCATATTTAATTTAAGATTTTTTTTATTATTCAACTTGAAGGAAATTGCATCAAGTTAGGTCTGGAAGAAAGGCTTGACGAGATCATATAAGAAGAGGTTTTATACTCTTTCATGATGGATTTATTATTTTGTCAACACTGAATGGAGCATTTTCTGTCTCCAACTGATCTTTGGAACAAATTCATTATAAAAAAAATAAAGATTATATTTTAAGTGACAAAACTAATTAGCAACAAACTATTAAATTGCTAGGTTAACATCTTCGGACTAAAGACCTTGTCATTTCTACATGAGACTTCATGAGGCATTGTTCTACGAATGGGTCTTACTAGAGCTGGGAAACAGCTGTTTGCCCTTGAAAGAATACTTACAAAGACTAATTGGGAAGAAGTAAATATTATCAGAAGTTTGTGTTAAAAAAAAGTGAAACGTCTCTTTTTAAGATCGTATTTCTACTAGAAATCTCCTATATGAAAATCTAATTTATTAAAGGTACTATTAACTGTGTCTTGCTTAATGACCCAAATCTCATCACTCCTGCTACATCTTTTTCTTAGGTAGAATCCAACAGAGAAAAAGAAAAAAAAAAAGCAGCAATGGCTTTAGCAAGGGCAAAATAGAGGAGATGTTGCCAGGGAGACAGAGCAGAAATCATTGAGGGTGTTTACTTGGAAGTGGTGGAGTGAGTTATCCACACCTAGATGGGGTACCTCAAGCACAGTATCCAAAACGATTCAGCTAAAGTGAACCTGCAGTTTTGTCTTTTTTGATAATTGTATGATTCCATTAAAGTCACACAAACCCAAATGTTAGCAAAGCTGAAAACTGATATGGAAATCTGCTTTTTCATGAAACAAAATTCAGGAGGAAAGAAAAATTTGCATATTATTATACATTGTTCATGTAGCCACAGAATCGCAATAATTGAATTCTCTGCTGCATGTTAAAGGATCATTCAGTTATAAAGTAGAAAAGCATGGAAAATACATAAAGATAAATTATTGTAAAGCAATGCCTTTGTGCTGTACAGTATTGAAATGTAAATGACTGAAGAGTTTACCAAGTTTTTATTGATTTGCTTCATGGAGCAAACTTTGCAGGTAAATAAGCCAGCTTTTGTGTAATGAAACTTGCCACTGACCTTCATCCAAAGAGATTTTTAGAAACTTGTGACTAGATATATGTTAGAGTTAACCCCACTGTCTCTTGAAGTGCCACAAGAGAAAGAATGATGAAACTGTTCTAGTGCTACATGATGTGTAAATCTAATTTCATTCATAAAATGTGGTTAACTTTACAGTGACATCATTATAATGATTTTCAACTGAATAATAAAGTTTGAAAACCAGATTTATTTCTTATTTTACTGAAATAAATTTTGTAAACTACATTTCAGCTGAGCAGATGGTGCACACTGAAAAATAATGTTGTACAAAATGGCAGGGTTGTTTAGCCTTGACAATTTAAAGTGAGTATACTTGTGTTATGATTTTGATATGCTAACCAAGATCCATTTGAAAACTGGCAACACTGAGTTGATATGCATAGGAAATATGGGTAGGTCTGCTCCTGTTCTCATTTGTGCCACATTTTAAACAGGAATAGCATTTTACTTTCTTTTAGTCTGTATTTAAATTTAGTTGCTTTTGGCACTTGCTGTCATGGAGGTAGCTTAACATTGTCTGATTTATTCACCTTTTCTGTCTCCATAAAATAAAACTTTCTGTTCTGTTCTCCATTCCAGTGTGTATAAACCTTTTGGGGAGCACTACTGGTTCTGGTGCCTCCACCAAAATTTTGGAATGATCCAGAGTATCAGTCTTTATTAGAGTTGTCTGATCAGAGCCCACCATCTGTATGCAAAGTTAGAACCCTCTTTTCCTTTACCATTTTTGAAATTCATGAGCCATCCCTTTGTTCAATAAGTCTTATACATTCCTCTCACTGGTGTCTATGTACTTGCTGTTGCTTTTTAATTTTGGCCTTGGGAGTGTTTGGATGGAAAAATTTTAGGTTTTGTGTGCTTGCACAGAAGTGTATGGTGGGAGTTTGGATGAGAAAGGATTTCTGTAGTTTTTCAAGATAAATTGGTGGTAGCAACTTTAGATGCAAAAGCCGTGATTTTCTGGGCTTCTCTTCTTTAAAGTTTTAAGAAAAATTTGCTTTACTATTTTAATCAGAAGGACCTCTTTCTTTGCTAATGAAACTAAAAGGCTGTGAGCATGTTTGCCATCCTAAAAGAATTAATGTCCCTATATTTGCAATTAGAATTCATTCATTCGTATTGATTGAGATCAACTGAGATCAACAGATAAAGATGAAAGAATAATGTACTAAGCAAAGCAGATTTTTTCCCTCATTGACAAGGGTGTTTTTAATCATTAATTATAATACTGTATAGTAGATCAACACTTTCATGAAAGACTGAAAAAAATATTGCTAATTTGAAAAAGTAAAGAGGTTTGAGTAATCTGAGGTGTCTCTTCAGATCTCTACATTAAATACTTGAGCAACAGGAGTGACTCCTTTCCATTTAGCTGGCATATTAAACAAGATTTTAACACACGTTCATCTTATTTCCAAGTAACAGCCTGGCACTTTTAGTTAAGTATTCTAATAAAAAAAAATAGCAGTAGAAATTTAATGAAATGTATGAGTGAAATTCTGGAGATAACTAACTAATATGGGACTTACATAATTTCCCAAACTGGTAACTGCGTTTCTCTGGGTTCAGATTTATTTTTTTAAAAAATTCTTGGGTTCAGATTTTTGTTCACTGGTTCTGGGAGCTTTTCCTCTGCTGCAGGTCCACACAAGTAGCACACCCAGGTAGGTACATGTTTTGAGAGGTAAGAGCATCTCCTTTGGGGCTGAGCTTTTGCAGGGCTGTACAGTACCATGTTGTTATCTGTGAATCCAATAAGAATACTGTGTAAGGAATGTAATTTTACCTGGTTACAAAAATAGTACTAGACAACTTGTCAGAGTTCATGTTTTTTCATTATTTTGATGTCATAAAAGTCATCCTTTCTTCCATCAGAGATTCCCAGCATATGAGGATGAGGAAAAAGAATCATCTTTCAGGTCTGTCATCACCCTAGTTCCCCGAGCAGATGCCAGTAAATTGGACTCTGAACACCTTAAAAACTGCTATAGTTCCTTGAAAATGGGATGTAGTTTCTTGCTTTGTGGTGGTGGAATACAATAGTGTCGGTGAAAGCAAAAATGAAATGTCTTTCTTCAGTGGAACTAGCATGGAAAATTTTATTGTAAGAATTTCCCATGAGTCAGATTTTGATTATCAAGTTAGAACACAGTTTTCAACTCTTCTGATTTTATTGAGTATTTGATTTTGCAGAGATTTATACTTCTCTATCTGTCCCAGCTGCCAAAATTGGATTATTATCTCAGAAGTTAAGTTTTCTTCTTTGAAAAATAACTGCTGGATGACTGCATGATTTGGGAAATAGCTTAACTAAAGTTTAATGCTCAAGTCCTATGGGAAAGCATCAGCATCTAAGCTTCTTATTCCCTATATCTAAAACCCATAAATAAATACACACTGTGTGAAAAGTATTTTATTAATATTTTATTAATCGTTAACAGTGGGAGAACAAGAGGAGAAACAATGTTGCAAATTCGAAGTAGAAAACTAAATATATTTTTTCTAAACCAGCTATAATTAATTTGACTAACATGAAAGAAAATGCACAACAAATTAAAGAAATGCTCATGGTCTCTTTAGCGGGGTACTAAATTGGGGAATACCATTCATGAACTATTACAACTGTTTTAATACACCAGTGAACTCAAGTGGGTTGGTTACCCACTTGAGTTGGGTTGGTACGTTTTTGTACCTTGTGCTAGATTGTGTGGCTAGAAAACACAAGAATTTGCATTAAGCGTACTTAAATTCCTGAATTCTTAATGAATGTTAGGTCATTACTTAAAATGGTAAGGCTATATACTGGCCTGATAGAAGTATTAAGGTTCAAAAAGAAGATTAGGGTGTGAGAAGATGGAGGAATCCCAATAAGTGTATTTGTCCGTGCAATGTGTACACAAATGTTTTTGTGTGCCTGTTCTCTAGTGGGTATAATGCTAAGCCTCACTACCTGTTGGACATGGAGACATGAAGACATAACAACCTCACCTCCATTAGACCCCCAGACTAACAACTCCTAAGAGTATCTAGCTCACCTTTTGCCTTTGAAAAATCACCCCATAGTTCTATTTGATTTGATTAGATTTCAATCATAGAAATAAACAGAATTGAAAAGGTATGATCAATTCCAACTTTGCAAAAATTTTGACATTGGTATTTTACAAAGGCTCCTGAAATCTTCAGTCTGTGATGTGTACACTTGTAACTGGCTTCAGACACACTCCCAATGTTAAGTCAAGAGAAGTTTTTTCTATATGAAAGCAAAAGTAATATTTGATAATATTCTGACTTTAGGAAAACCATAAAGGAGGAGATAGAGGATAGTAGTAGGATGTAGTTGATATCTCATTCACTTTTGCAAGATGAATTGCATAACCATCTAATCTGACTTCTTTTTTCCCATTTTTGGTCTGTGTGGCTACCCTGAAATTAATTCTAAATATTCTAATAAAGAGGCTCAAATGAAGCACTTTACAATAAAGTAATTTTCATAATAGACTCAAAATGATACAGCCATGCAATGATACATCCATTAAGCGGATTAACCTGGGCTGATCTACCCCTACACAGCACTGAATTGTTCTTGGGGCTTCCTGTTCTCCTGGAGGTGTTGGATCATTCAGACTCAGCAAATGCTAGTAATACACATCTGTCAAAGTAATTTTGCCAGTTGAAACCATCTTTTTGAATATACTTTTGCTATTATGGAGACAGAATGATGCCAGGTGGAGGATTGAAGCAACTCCGTTATAGAGCCTTGTAGTTGGAAAAAAATCTGGTTCTCGAGTAACAGAGATGCAAAAAAGCAATATAATCCTCACTTGCAGTCCTGGTGACCATTTGGTTTGAATTTATGTACAGTGATATTGTCTGAAGCTCATGACAAATTCCATGAGAGTGTCTACAAAATAATTAAGTCAAACAAATTATGTCTCTCTGTCCTTGGGTAAGATGATGTTGCTTAGAAATAGATCCCTTTTATGATGTTTCTATTCATAAGTGGAATTCGTCAGATATACATTTAAATATTTAATGATTACCTGAATGGAAGGTGAAAACAGCTGTAATCTATTTAAACTACTGAATAACTTCTAGCACTGGTGTGTACCAGGAGGAAGTATGGGGCCAAAAATTTGTACTATCACATAAAACTAGTAATCTAGAAATACCATATTATAAAAAATTATCTGAGTGAAAGTCAATCCCTTTATACATTACAACAGAAATCTTGGCCACATTAATTTAAAAATGTGTGTCATGGAATTATAGCCTTTTATCTTCCTTACTTCCCCATTCAGAATGTTGCACTTGATATTGAAATAGCAACAGTGTTTTGCTTCTTTATTTTCTGTCAGTGGTCCAAACACAGATGCTGCTAACAGATTACACAGCCTTTACACTTCTCCTCAGGCTAGTGTTTTTATATTATTTAAAACTCAGAAAACAAGCCTTACATTGAACTGCAGAGTTAGGTCATATATCAAGGTAGCAAAAATTTTGGTACTGTTTCTCAGTTGATTACATGTTAAATTACTGACACTCATGGTTGTGGACTTCATGCTGGCATTTGACAACAAGAGACTGGTTGCAGTTCAGGTGAGATAAGAGCTAGACAGTTGGTCCATTAATCAAGTGAACAATTTCAGCTGCACAGAATGCTAGCCTCAGATGGTCTAAATTGGCTTAGTCAGTGGAGCTCTGCTGCCTCACTCCAAGGCCATGACCCCCGTTTTTTATCTGATTTGTTAGTTGAGACAGCCAGTGGGTAAAGCTACACAGGGAGAATATTTTATTTTAGTGCCAGACAACTGTAGTTGACTTCAAGTGATGACACAATTTTTTACTTTGTTCACAAGTGCCAGTACTCCCATACTGGAAAAGCCTAATTCGTTTTGGAATACTACATTATCTATCCTATGTTTCTGGGATTGGGAATAAAAGTCCTTTTGATTAAGGTGTGTGACCGTGGTAGAGACCTGAAGGAATGGTCTTGTGACCTCCTTTTTTCACGTCTATTGACATCTTCATTCCAATATTTACAAGTTTTCCAAAATCTAATCTGTCTCTAGTCCAAGCCTCTACACATATAAATCAGTAGGTATTCACCTCATTTCCTACTAATAATTCTCTCTAAAGCCAGTGCCTTTAAATTTAAAGAGACATAATAGGTAACAGAGAGATGAGTGAGAATACAGGGACAACCAGATGTGTTCTGCACAAGCCACTCCATGTCCACATCCAGGAACTTGCCTCCTCCCTGCCAGGTGGGCAATGAGCTCAGGCACCTGCCCCACCACACACTGCTACTCTTCCTCCAGGACACAGCTGCCCTGCCTAGAAGTGTTCAGGCACAGGAGGAGGGGCTAGCATGAATAGAGAAGGATTTGGAAGGCTGCAAATCTCCTACAAAGGAGGAAAAATGGCCAGCTGACCTGTGCCAAGCAGCTGCAAGGTTGGTACATTCATTCCCTGCTGATCATGGAGAAAGTCAGCTGCCAAACCAGCTTCTGGCTCTTGAATTTGCTGTGTGAAAACTATAACCCTGAAGTCTCCTCCTAGACCCTCTCCACAAGTCTGGAAACAGCATTAAAGCTCTTTGTTATTGCTCATTCTAAAACAAAATATCAATATTAATTTCTTCATTATTTAGTAAAACAAATTCAAAATTATGAATACTGTGTTTCCCATTTTCTAGCACTCAGTGTGCCAAAAATAGATATTCTCCCAGTGACAGGCATGACCACCCATCACATTGGACAGAGTTTTTACATCAAGTACAAAGCCTATTTTTTTTTTTTTTTTTAATGACAGGCTATCATGACACATATCATTTTGGGGAAGACAACTTTGGCTTTTCCTCTTACAGCCCCAACATGACATGCTGAAAAGGCATGTAATAAAGTGAAACAAGAATCTACATCAGTTTATTTTGTAAACACTACTATTTGATATTTCATTTCACATGGATTAGTGGAATTAATCTAATTAGTGGAAATTAGAAAGACTAATGTAAGTTTATCACTATAATTGAGATCCAAAGATATTAATGCAAACAAATAGTCTTACCTGGGGTTTTCTAGCGAATTATATTTCTCATGGTCACTACAAAAAATATCTTATCTATACTTAATATATTGTGTTAGTGTCCCACACAAAATGGGGGTATATATATGAAAACATATAACTTAGAAAACTGAAGTAGAGAGAAAAACCAACCTGGCATCGCTAACATCACAGTAAGAAGGAAATAAATTGTGTCTCCAGGTTGTCTACTCTGGTTTATAATGGAGAACACAATTATTATCCAGACAGACTGCTGAAACTGTGGTATCTGCCAGGCCAATGAAGTATTTTAGAGAAGCCTATCTCAAATCTGAAGGAGTCACATATTGCTGCTAAGTTGTTGGAGATAAGGACTGTCTGCTGCTTTTCCACCAGTCATAATAGCAGAAGTAATTATACTATTACTTGCACAAAACAAAAATTTTAAAATGTTGTTTTCAATCTTAAATCCTGAGTACAGCAATAAGCAATTATTGTTTTTATTAACTTCATGTCCAAACTTAAAACAAAAACCCAAAAGTAACACATTTTAGCTATGCTACAAAACAGTTTTAAAAATTCCATTTATGCACCTAATTTTGTGCATAGTGAAGTGGAGAAAAACTGTTCTTTCTTGTCCAATTTCAAGCCCCTGAATCCTTTAAATTTCAAGTGTATAGCTAAGGACCATGTACACAAAGATCTAAACCATATTCTACCTCCCATTATCTAATACAGATTGGCAAACTCTGCAATTTCTGGAAATTTGGATTGACAAATATGTGCCAACTTTCACTGTTTCAGAACTTATACGTAAACTATCACTTTTTTTCATGTTGAAAGGTAACACAACAAGAAATCCTATGTCTTGTTAGTTTTAATATAGAGGAGTTATGTATTTTTACTTGTATGATATGAACAAAAATGTAGCTATATTTTTTCATACAGTGTTCAATCATATAAATGGTGGGACAAAAATAAATTTTGCATATTGAACATCACTCATCAGCAGAGCTTTGTAAGGATTAAATATGTGATACAGGCTGTATAATCAGAGCACACAGCAGTTACATTACAATTAGCCACTTTCTAAAGAGACCTGAAAGGCTATTTGATTTCAGAAGAACTACATTTTTTACTCATTATCTAACTCTTGCTGTTAGGACTTGCCACTGTATCCAGTGGTGAGAATTTGACCCTAGAACATCAGGGTAAGTTGTACACTTATATGATTTATTGTTTTTTAACAATAACTATGAATGACAAATGAGTGACAAATTCCAAAGCTCCCGTGTTTAATTTACAAATTGATTACAATCTGTAAATTGATTAATTTACAAAGTGATTTTTAAGATGTGAAAAATAAATGTTTCAAATGAAGCCTAAAGTGTACCTGGAGAGTTAGCAAAAGGCATTTGAGCATTCATGTCCTTCTGCAGTTTGATTTACCTGTGTATTTCTTAGCATAAAAAGTTGGACCAATCAGCAAAAATTACTTAAATATGGAGGGTATATCTCCATATTTCTCACACTGATGATTTGACATATTGCTGCTGACAAGTCAAATTAAACATCATAGATGAGGATTTTTACAAACAAAAGCACTGAATTCAGAAAGTACTCTCTTAACATTCTTCAGTAATTAAATCATATTTAAGTATGAGGCAGCTATCCACCTGTAATACAGGTCCTATTGATGATATACTCAGAACCCAAAATGAAAATTAATATCTATCTTAAACATCATTGTATTTTTCTTGATTATTTGTGTGATAAAGTACACATGTGGCGATGTATAATTTTGATCAGACACTCTCTCAAGCATAATTAGAAAAAAGTTTATGCTTTTTTTGCTGCTAGTTACATAGTCTTAAATATTAATAAATTGTAAAAGTAAATTGAACTTTGCTGTTCAGAATGCCTTGACATCTTGCCTCATAAAACCAATATGCTCCAAATTTCAGTCACCTTTTAAGAGCAAAGCTCTAGAAGTCCCTGACTTTGATTAGATTCAGTAGGAGTCTCAGATAGAATGTTTTGGTCTATCAGTTTTAAAGATATGGGAAAGGTTAATATCTGTTTGCAGTGGTTACTACACAGCAGTGTCACAGAGAGCCTTGAGAAGATGTAACAGAAATACCATCATAGCCAAAGGCAGTTTGTCAGGGGGACCAGGACATAAGCCAGCTGCTCAGCTTGCAATTGAGAAAGAAAAAAAACCTTCACATTCTCAGCTTTTATGTCCTTGCTATGTCAAATTTCTTGATAACTGAGGAATTTTCTGTGCCTTCAGGTAAGCCCTCGTATCTGTTTGGAATAACAGAGCAGAAGTTGCTGTTGCGAATATACCTGGAGATGCCGGCTGGCAAATGCCATATTCTGATAGACTGATGGAATGCATCAGCTCACAGTGATGCACAGCTGTCACTTACAGCCAAGTGTTTGGATGATAATCTTCCTGCCACTCATATTAGATGGACGTAGAGAGGGTGTTACCAGAAGTACTTTCATTAAGCATCCTGAGGCCTGAGTGAAAAGTTCATTTTATTACAAATGAATGAAGCAGAAAAGCTGGCAAGAAATTATGAGTCTTTACTTTTGCTTTTTCTTTCCCCCAAACAGACAATATGCAATTAAACATACAGATAGACAAAAAAAAAAAATGACACACAGCAACAAAACAGAGTCAATATGAACAACCTTGATTTTATAAAAACATTTCCTCAAAATGTAAGTTTTGCTCAATCCTCCTCAAATCCTGGCAGATAATATATAGCCCTTTCTCTCTTTTAGAACGATTTCACAGTGAAGATTTGATTTTGCAGCCATTTTAGCACCAATATCTGAAAACACAATCCTTTCTAGAGTTTGTCTTAACTTCACAAAGAACATGATAGTATATGAAGCATAACCATCTGAGTGAGCTATAAGATGAAGGGAAGATTAAACTTTACAAGGTATTAACTCAGCCAGGTCCCCCCATATCTGTGAACCAAAATTATTATTTTGGTTCACATACAGGCTTTCACATACAGAAAATTTCAACTTTATTTGTTGAAGCAGCCCTCTTGTTAGAGAGTAGAAATGAGGAGAGACACAGACTTCTTGTTTACCACAGCATGAAAAGGGTCCTGGTTTATTCTTTTTTACAGCTCAGCCATCCTGACTCCAACTATTCACTGACTCTGGCTGCAGCAAGCTCCTACTGTAGGTTTCCCTTGCAGCCTCTGACTGCTGGGTATTTCCTGCTAAACTATGACTCCATGTATCAGTTTGCAGACTCTGACTGCAGGCTTTTCCCTAGCGAAACTGTGACTGCAGGTTCCAATACCAGGCTCTAACTGCAGAGCCAGACTAACCTCACAGCAGTGATTCTCTCTCCCCAGAATCCTTCTTTTTGATCCTCTCATTCCCTCTTCCTCAGGGTTCCTCCTCCTTCACAACCCTCCCCTCAGCAGCTAACCCACTCCTTTTTATCACACTTATCTTTATTGGATATAGCTGTGACTCATTGGGGTGAGGCTGTATTGGGTAATTAACACAGCTGTTACTAATCAGGGACAAGGTCACCTGTATTCCCTTCTCCTACATACTAAAGTATGTTTCGTTGCCTTTATTAAATAGCTTTCCTTTCTGTGGAAATTGAGTTTGAGCTTGGCTCAGGTCTAGTTAATATTCAAGTGCAGCAGACCGATTCTTTAGGTCATGTACAGGCCTTGTAGCCTTGCTTTGACTGACAATACATGTATATGCGTACCAATAGCAGCCTGAATCAATGCATAGTAATAGCCCAAGTGTTTAGAAAGCCTTTGAGAAAGAGGAGAATGAGAACAGGTTATAGTCAGGCAAAAAATTACTTTTTTTGCATACCTACTACCAGGGCAGTCTTGGACCTGCCACTAAAGAAGACAGAACAGAGTAGCTAAGGGCTGGCTGGCATGATAGACTTGGAGAGGATAACTTACACAAACCAGTTTGTGCATGCTTCTGAGAAACACTAATTCAGAGCTACACTCTCAGGATTTCTAAGGATTCTAGTACACATCAGTGAGTATAAGATGACTGTTTCATGATTAAAATTTTTTTTTCATTTTTTTATCAGAGATTAAGGTTTTCAACCTGGAACATTCCCAGGATCTCAGTATCAGATGATCTGCTTCCAAAGACAAAGCCGTCCTTTCAGCAGAGCTATGCACTCCCTTCAGCAACAGTATTTTCTTATTTGAAAAGTAAATTAAAATTATTCTAGTTTTGAAATTTATATCTATTTATTTAACAGCAGTTGTTTTGCTACAAAAATCTGTTTAAAAGCTAACTAGGTTCCTTGCAAGCAGGACAAATATAGGCTGTGTAAACTACATATGTATATATAGATAACTCCATTTAGTTAATTAACTTCATTTTATTTCAATGCTGTAAATACCATAATACACTTCTCTATGGTGTTTATGTCTGTTGGGCACATTATTAAAGAGAAAGCATGAGAGAAAAATGTTAATGTCCTTGCAAAACACTTCAAACAAAGGCAAACTTCCCTTATTGCAGCAGTCTTTAGATAAGTTTTATGGTTTCTGTGCATTTTCTTTCACTTCTTGTTAAAATAAAAGTGTGCAGAGTCTGGTATTCATATATTCACCATATTTTCACTGATGCTAATCTTAGCTAAGTAAAACATGCACTAATTCCTCAAAAATATTCCTAACCTGCACAAGGTAAAATGAATGAGGCATTTTAAAACTGATGCAGCTACTCAGACATGTTAATAGCTGGATGCAATTTACAGGTAAATAAAATTCAATATTTGATATAAAATCTCAAACCATGCAGTCTTTTACCATCCAATACTAATTAGATTTATAAAATGTAAACACAAAGGATGGAGAAGCTAGACAAGCAATGCACTATAACTTTAATGTGCATTGTTCTATTTGACATTTTCCCATCTAAACCTAAATCCTAAGAGTAGTGGGTGACAAAAGCATAGTAATTTGTATCTTTTTTGGCCCAAATAGAAATAGAAATATCACTGGGAAGAAGGTCTTGCCCAAGGCAAATTCTTGGGATGGCAAAATCCACTTATGAATATATATATTCATTATATAATATGGTCATTT
Source organism: Trochalopteron elliotii (assembly GCA_024734555.1). Taxonomy (NCBI): domain Eukaryota; kingdom Metazoa; phylum Chordata; class Aves; order Passeriformes; family Leiothrichidae; genus Trochalopteron; species Trochalopteron elliotii. The sequence goes on from JANPWX010000043.1 coordinate 2,167,535, forward strand.
AGTTTAGCAGTTTCTCCATGGATCCATTATTATGCTCTGCCTGTTGAATGCATATATATATATATATATTTAAAATAAGATGAAGTGTTCAGATTTAGGCCTCTTGCTGTAGGGAGTCCATACCAACAGGTGCTTCCAAAAACCAGAAAGTAGTCATTTAGTCATTAAACTCTTCTTTACTGTTCCAATGTAAAAACAGAAGCCAATTTTGCTGCACAATATCAAAATTCAGAAAGTAAATGCTCTTAAAATAACACATACATCACATTTAGTCAACTTTTGCAGTCCAAACCAAATTAATTATAGTTACCAGCTGATGCTTTTAAAATAAGTGCTGACAATGTGTTTATGATAATGTCGTGATACTTGCTCTTAGTAAGTTAAGCACCTCTTCTCACATAGCTTTCACATACAGACTTACATTGTGTGACTGCAATAGCAAGAAAATACTGCTGCTGAGGAAATGTCTGTAAAATTTATTGGCTGTTACAGTTTTGTTAGATTTAGTCAAGTGTGAAAGC